>PVJL010003152.1:53942-167552 GCA_004026885.1 Lyroderma lyra
GTGTGTGTGTGTGTGTGTGTGTGTGTAATCGGGAGTGGGGGAAATCCCACGAAGTGCCTACTGCAGACTCTCGGAGAGAACTACCTCTGCTTAAGAGCACACCTTACGTGGGGATGCTTGGTCATGAGAATGAGACCCACTAGGCATGGTTTTGCTGGACTAGGGGTGAAACAAAAAGAATTATGTTTCTCTACATTATAGGACTAAAAGATTTTAGTGAGGTGACATCGAAAGAGGGGCTGTGAGTCAGAGAAGGAGGAGACAGGGGAGGAGGCCGGAGGGTGGGATGCAAATGGAGGAATGGCCCCTGAGAAGCTGTGGTAGGAAAGGCCAGTGGACGCTTGGAACAGAGATACTCATGTCCAGTGAGGAGACATTTTCTGGAAGGACCGGGGAGCAGACCTACTGGACTTACAGGCCATTTGTTTTGGGCACCCTCCTCTTACACTGTCTCCCTGTCTTGGGCCCCGCTGCCTGCCGGATCCTCCTTTCCTTAGAGTTCCCAGGCTGTGCCTGAGGCACCAAGTCCCTGCCCTCTGGTTAGATTTGCCTTTTTAAGAAGAACACCTCCTTTCAGGGGGGGGGGGGGGGGTAGTGCACAATACTAATGCTCCTACTCAGATCCCCTAAGATCTTATTATTTCCTTGACCCTTTTTGGACACACTTCCTTACTCCTTTGTTGTGCATTTGATTCTAACTGACAGCATTTGAAGCTCTTTGGACATCTGCTTTTAGTTCTAACAAAGCCTGTGCAAGAGCCCTTCGCCCACAGTGCCTGGGAGTGTATTCTCTGCAGCCCTGCCCACGGCACAGCACCCAGGCCTCAGAGGCGTTAAGTTCTGTAGCAGGGGGAGGTCCCCTGTGGGATGCTGCGGAAGCCACCCCTGCAGGTCTGCCTGAGATTGCAACTTTGCTGACGTCCCCCTGTCTCCTCTTGGCCTCCCCCACTCTCTTGACAGTCTCCTCTAGAAGCAGTTTCTTAATAAATCTGTTGCTCACAAATCTCAAACCCTCATCCTGGGGAGCCCAATCTATTATAAAAACACTCCCGTCTCCTAGAAACTTAGGTCCCTTTAAGAATCTGCTGAAAGTACCGGACACTTTTGCTGAAAGAAAATGTACCTACGCATGTAATTGGCTGGCCTTGGCTCCATGATCTTGGAAGTGTAAGAAATGTCTCATCCTTAATTTTTCCAAATCCTATCTGACTCAGCCTTCCACCTACCAGGTGGTTAAGAAATCCAAGTTCAATTAGTTGTGGGACATTTCTCAGCCTTCCTCGCTATTCACTTGCGATCATACAAGAAACCTGGCCCAGAAATACTGGGGAGAGCCTCAGGATTTCAGTGCAGCACTCTCAGGTCGTTTGTCCTTCACTCAGAGGTGCAGGTGATGATGTGTAGCTCTGCTCGGGGATCTGTGCTGAGCCCCCAACTGCAGCTCCTATGTTCAAACTCCCTAGGTGTGCAGGAGCCCCCCACCCCCATTCTCATGAGAAGCCCTGATATTCACGCTACTCTGTGTGTGCCCTCATAGCCGAAGAACTTATACTGACAGCACCTCTCTCCTCATTTTCTGCCCCCCAGTTTTATTCTCAGGAAATACTTGCTATGACCCCCAGCCCTCTCACCCCACACCCACCAGCCTTATTCCCCTTATCTTCCCTTCTCCAGGGCAATCCCCATCTCTGTCCTCTGTTCTCAGCAAAGAAATGGATGGAGATGATCTTCAGGGAAGAACTAGGTCCAGGGAGCACTGAAAAGAGAAAGTTGTCTATCTCTCTAGGAGGGAGAAGGGAGAAACTAACCTGTTATTCATTTCATAAAGACAAAAACTGTTAAGGTAGTCATTAATTACTCATGGGTTCAAATAATAAAAAAATTACAAGCTGTTAAGAAAGACACAGAAAATCAAACCTATATAAGGGAATCAGCAACAAGGTTAACCAAGAGGGCTAAGTCAGTTATTTTGTGATGAAATACTCATTTTGACCCAAGATTTCTGGTACCCAGGGCAAAAAGGTGACATGATAAGGGACATAATTCTTATCTGCTTGAGTAAAGCATCCCAGTTCTTCATGGAAGAGAACCCTTCTCTAGTAATCAATTTTAAAAGGAATATATGGTATTGAGGAATTTCAGGCTGAAATTAGCTCTCTAAATAAAATATTAAAAATTTTTAAATGAAATTAAATACATTTTAGAATGCCATATCTTCCGTATCCATCAGGATAAGCTACATCTTGCCTTGATAACAAGCAAACCCTCAAATCTCAGTGGCTCAACCCAGGAATTTTTTCTTTCTTGCTCACATCCTAGAGTGATGCTGTGAGTATAGCTTTGCTTGGTCATTCTCACTTAAGCAGAAACTCAGGGATCTGGTCTCTTCCTATCTGGAAACTCTGCCAACTAGCAGCAGATAAGGGAGAGAGAGGAGGTGAGGATGGAAGAGCACTTGAGAAAATTTAGAGAGAAGGCCTGAAAGAGATACATAGTTTCTTTACCCATGTCCCGTTGGCCAGAATTCAGTCACGTGCTCCTAACTTACTTGCAAGAACAGCTGGAACATCTGGCCAATTTCTGCCAAATCTCATTTCCATCTTAGAGCCTTTCTTCCTGTCATCTCTATGTCTGTTTTGAAACACTTTAGTCCCTGAGATTTCTGGAAAGAAGGAAGTTCACCAATCATACAAATGTAAAGTAAAATTATTATATTAATATAATTTGTAATGAAAAATGTATGTATCTGTATCAATCAACTAAATACTGAATGGTGGGATGATTTTAAATCACATTTCTATAAACTATGAAATTTCTGTACACTCAAGTATATACATTAATATAATCATTAAATGAAGTGTCCTCTCCTCCTGTTCATCCAGCACAGCTCTGATTTTAATTGCTTATGTATTGGGGTTCCAATGAAGATTCTTTCATATGAGAATTTCCCTTCTGGGAAAAAGATTTGAGAAATACTGAACTTGGGCAGGCTGCCCCCTTGGCTCCGGCCACCTAAGGATACGAACCTTTTTTCATTCAGATCCAGAAAGCAGGAAGGATCTTCTCACAAATGCAGAGAAGGGGTGATCAGAGACCCAGCTGACAAAAGAGACTTTTCAAAATGTCCATATTGTTCTTGCTTTGAGCCCAGACTCAGCAATAGCATGAGCTTCCTCTGATCTGAAAAACTGTGCTCAGTGGAGTTTTGGAAAATTAATCAGCTTCCACTCGTGAACACTTGCATTCCCACACTTTCATTTTATGGCGCTTCACACCCGGACCGTGGGCTCTGAGGTTTGCCCCACTGAGATCCATGTTGGGAAGGCCCAGATTCCTGTCACAGCCATGGTTATCTTCAGCCCCAGGGATCGGTTTGGTTTTGTGCCATTTTATCCACTTTATTCCTTCCATCTGATTCAAATGTTTCATTACCAACTCATGGTTGTTCTTAAGAAGAAGGAAAAAAAAAGAGAGACAGAAAAGGAGAAGCAAAACACACCTCTCTTAAAACAGGACAACGTTCTGGTTTGAATTTCCTGTCAGATTCTGGGCAGGTTAGTTGGCAGTTAGTGATTTGGACACATTTCAGATTTCGGAGTAAATTTCACAGAGCTTTATTGCCTCCCTCTGGGCCCCTGTTCGAGAGCAGGAAGATGCGAGGCTTCGCTTAGTAACCACGCTTGTCATTACCCAGCTGCCCTCGCGGGGCCAACACAATGCTTTCTCTTCATTGTCTTACGGCTTGTTACTCCGTCTGTGCGGTTGGAAAGAGACCCCGAACCATCGGCGGCATTTTTCAGTTAGAGGGAAATAGGACTTGGGAAGAAAAAGCCTGAAGTCACTCCCGTCCCCTGCATGGCAGCCACTGCCTTTTCTGTTGCTATTGTGGTCCGAATAAGATTTTATTGTAGAATACTTCTGGGCATGCAGAAAAGTTACAGCAGTAGAGCACAGAGTTCCTATATACCCCAAACCAGTTTCCCCCACTCTTAGCCACTTACCTTCCTGTGCTACATTTTTTACCCTAATAAACCAATATTGACACATTGTTATTATCTGGAGTTTGTACTTTATTTGAATTTCCTTAGTTACAACCTAAGTTTTTTGTTGTTGTTCTAAGATGCGTCATCCTGATCCCACACTACATTTTAGTTGTCATGTCTCTTACATTGTCATTGTGTGTGTGTGTGTGTGTGTGTGTGTGTACTAGGCTGTGATGTGTGTGTGTGTGTGTGTGTACTAGGCTGTGATGTGTGTGAAATGTAGGTCATGGCCGCCCAAATTGAAAGCCACTAGTAGAGATCAAATTATAATTAGCCGCTCCTTTAAGCATTTCACAATCATTGAAGAGAGAACTTTAAGGAGCATTTCAAATATTAGAAGTGTTCGCGATACTAGCTTGTTACAGTAAAAAAAAAAAAGTGGGGGCGGGAGGGGGAGGAGATAGGTAGATTTACAGAAAACTGAGCAGCAAATAGGAAGTATCCTAGAAATGAAGAGAACGCAGGCCCAAATACCATTCAGGTCTATCGGGACCCATACAGTATTCAAAGCAAGTGATGTGCTCGTGCTAGTAAGGAATGCTGTTTGTCCTTAGTGACTCATAGCAGTCACTTTTACTGATTTTCTTTTTTGGAGGTGTCAGATGTGAGGAGTTGCCTAGGTCTAGAAAGAGTGTGGTATGTAGGTTTGGGATTTACTGGCTGCTTCCCATGGGAAAGTCAGTTGATTAGATTAAAGATGAAAGGCTGTCCTGGTCAGCTGTTTTAGGCCGGACACAGATGGAAGGAAGCAGGGAAGGTGGGTGTGGGCATGTGTTCTAATCCTCGGTCCAGATCATTTAATATGGAGTTCCTGTCTTACTGGTGATATAAGATAGGGGTGATGGGGAAATCTTAAAAGTATTTTTTTTTAATACTGATAGTGTAACCCTTAGCCCTACAAATTCCTACACTTAGGATCTCCTTATAGGCTTTGGAAAAGTGGCAGAAGAGAAAGAGACAGAGAAATAGATTCATGTTTCTGGCTACTTGAGAATGAAATCTCTGTGGGGTAGACAGGATTTGACTCATGTTTTATGTTTCAAGCTAAAGTGAACAGAATCTGTACACTTAGTGGTTGTAAATAAATAGGATTTAAGTGTGCATTTTAATTTTTAAAATTAATTGCCTGACTTTAGAATCTATTGTTGGAAGAAATTTTCAGAAACTTTTAATCTTTCTCCTTACCTCCAGGTAGGTATTTCAGTCACCACAAGCTGCTCACTTTTTACTATGTAATAAGTGATTTTTACTTTGATTTCCTAGGTTTTTTTTTTTTTTATTTTAGTAATTAAAATGAAGTTGAATAGATTACTTGGAAAACTTAAAGCAGGATAATGATCATCCTAAATTGTAGCAATTGTTTGACTAAACATTGATTAAAGAGTTTGTGGCTTATTCAACTCATTCATATTTATTTTCCCTGGCTTCACCCCCCATCCCACGCACGCACACACTTTTGATTATTTCACTGAGTTATGAAAATAGAGAGGGAAACACGATTATGTAGAAGTAATTCCATTCTACTACTTGCCATGCGATCTGGTAGTTTGGGGCTGAGCAAGGGAGCTGGGAAGGTAAAATAACACATCTCTATAAACTTGTTCCTTCTCATTAACATTTGGAGAAAGCTGTTTCTAAATTTGGGGTGTTTAACACGTCTTCCTCCTCCAAGTGAGAATGCTCACACACACACACACACATGCACGCACACACACACTCCTCCAATTGGGGCTGACTTTGTATTAACATCTCAGCACCTACTTGGCCTTTCATGTTGACTTTTGATTCATTAAAGATACTTTGGTGTTCCCAGTATGCTTAGACCTGGTGTTTCCATTGTGAATGGCAAAAGACCACATGACAGCCAAGGGCAAACACTGCTGAAGGCCACAGCTGCTGCTAAGGAGGGAAAGCATGGTGTGGGCTGGTTGGAAAGCCAAGGCAGTGTGGAGAGGAGCGATTCAAGATGGGGTAAGGGGAGAAACAGCTCTGCTTCCCCCCCATTGCCCTGTTTAGGTCATCCAGGAAGTGGATACCAAGACAGAATCTGAGATGCAAGACATTTATTGGGAGACAGTGCTTGGGAAGGAGGTAGTGGGGAGAGCCTCAGACCATGATGCAAGTCTGGCATCCAGGGAGGGAGAGCAGGAGAAAGGAAGAATTGGGTAGGTAGGACTTCAGGGGACAGGACAATTCTGAGAGTATCTGGGCTAGGCTGATGGGGGAGCCCTGGGGCAAAAATTCCCACTAGAGAAATTGCTCCACTGGGCAGGAATTCCTGGCTCTAGTCTGCTGCCCCACCCCCGCCCCACGCTCCTCACTGGCCAGGAGCTGCTTGGGAAACCATGGCCTTCATGTGAATGTTGCCATGGATCCTGAAGCTTCAGAAGCTGTAGATTGGCAGATAAAGACACTTCTCACTAAAATATTCTCTCTTATGGAAAGATCTGAGCAGTGCTTTTCCTTGACTGCCACACCCACAAATCGTACTTGTATCAGAGCTCAAAAAAGGCAAGAATGGGTGAATTCCATTTTGCATATCTGGTTACCCCCCTCACCATTAGATGATTCTAAGAACTACAAAATTGAGTTAGAGTGCTAAGAATTTTCCTTTATCTGCTAAAATCCTAAGGCACCTGGCAAAAGTTAGCTTGACCCAGTTCAGTTTCTTCCAGCTATCATATGTGGTCCAAAAACCATCTCGAACAATTTGCTGCATGCTGACTCAACTTGCCAAAGCCGGAAGCCTCTTGGCAGAAATGAGAACTATCTCACCCCTCAGATCTGAACAGGAAGGGAAATTGATTCACCATTTTTCATTCTTTTCTCTTTTTGTGGTGTTCCTTTTAAATGCTGGAGGGTGTTGGCTTTTCTGTGACTCAGAAGCATAAATCCTTTCCTAAGGTGAAGGATTAATTTTCAAAATAGAGGGAAGTTAGTCTCTTCTATACCATAAGGGCAAGAATGATTACACAGAAGCAGATGATACAAAATATCATAATGGGGGAGAAGGACAGGAGCATAAGTGAACTTAAGCCAAAAGGCAGTTTCTGAACACCACTCTGTATGGAAATTCTGCTTCCCAAGGAGCTTTCCAAAATTAGGCCACTAATTTCAGTTGAGCCTATCATGCAAATCACCTGCTCATTTACTTTGTCCAGCCTGAACACAGCTCCTTCTCGTATTCTCATCTCTGGGCCCAGATAATAAAATTATCTTTATGTGAAAGACAAATTGGAGTCTGATAAGTCAAAGGCTCAAGGTGACACGAAATTCCACCTTTAGATTAACAATTGGCCTCTCTCAGAGTTTCGGTCTTTTCAGATGAAAATTCCAGAGATATTCCACAGTCCACCTCTTGGGCTATATAGCACGTGTAGGTACCCAAGAACTGTATGTGATACAGTTGATGCAGGAAGATGGTCAGTGGGGAAGGGATAGTGGAAGTGGGCATGTGAAGGTTGGAAATCTTTGCAGAGAACTTATCCTATATATTTGGCCTCCAACCCAAGCTTCCTGGGAAAATCATATCAACACAATTGAAGTGAGACATGATTTGCTTAATTTATTTCACATCCGCTTCTTGTAAGTTGTGTTTATTTTTTAAGATTAAGGTATATGGTCCTGTCCTTTGCTTGCTCCTAATTTCATTTTTAAGGGCAGTGTAGTAGAAATCAATGGTTTGCAATGGTTTTCAAAATTATTTCTAGTTGTGGAGTTCTTCTCAAAAGAAATATAAAACAGAAGTGAGGGTGGAAGTTCAATTATCTAGAGCTCTGTCTGCCCAGCTTCTCCTTTAGGCACTTCCCCAAGTCTCAAGACTCTATGGGACATTGTTAGAAAGTCACTGTTAAAGTGGAAAGAGATTTTGAGTAGAAGTTTAGGAGTCTAGGTCTAGAGCAGAGCTGATTCTACAATTTCATTTTTGTAACCTGGAGTAAATAAGAACAGGAATAGCAATGATGGCAGCAATGTAGTACCCTATAAGGCGTATTATTATAATTAGAAAGGTTTGTTATAATTAGGAATAATAATCATGAAGATCATTTACAGGGCATGCTCTATGTGCCAAGCACTGAGCTAAATTGTTTAACATTCTTTGTTTTTTTTTTCTTTAAATGCAACAAGAGGTTTAGGTGATGTTACTAGGCTTGGAGAGGTTAAGTCACTTGCCCACAGCCACACAGCCAGTGATGGGCAGAGAGGGCACCAGACCCAGGTATGTCTGACTACAGAACCAGGGCTCCATGGCCAATGTGTATGCAGCCTTAAGCCCTAGGGTCCTAATCTGTAAAATACAGAAATTGGAATAGGTGATCACTAAGCGTTTTTTAAAAACACCATGTTTCCAAGACAGTTGTGTGCTGAGCTCTAAAAAGACAAGACTTGCAGCCTCTACCAGTTACTCTGCTCATATACTAGATCCCTATCTTACTCCCCTTACTTCATCCTGTTACAAAGTCTCCCCCACAAGGAAGTCATTAAACCCACTACAATTCTACCCAGTTTGCAGAATTTAACTTACATTACCAGGGACTTTCTCTCCTCAACAGTCCTTTATTCACCCCCTTTGGCAAAGACTTCGATCATTTCAGGAACCTAACCAAAAGCCAATTATCTATTGCAAAGGGAGTGGGGTGGTATGGTTATTTCTCCAGCTTTGTCCACTGAAAGTCCATCCAAGTAACGGCGTCCTTGTAGCAATGAACAGAACAATGGCTGGATCTTGATTTCTAAATTACATTCTCTACCAAAAGTACTTGGCTGTATCTATGACTTTGACCTGTGCTGTCTACTCACTCTTGAGTGTGTGAGAAAGGCTCTGTGATCCAGTGGACAGAGGATGCTGGGATGCAGTGAACAGACTGTTTTTCATGACTTGCCTGCTCAGTTAACCAGGGTTAAGTCAGGTTATTTACGAGGGGGTAGGTATTTTTAATGTGAAACAAGAGGGTCATTCTTACTTTTTGCAATCCATTTTCCTTCTGTAGCCAGAGAGATCTTCATGGAAAGAGAACTTGATCTATATCACTTCTTTGCTTCCACCTGTGCACTGGCTCCACAGTGCTCCCAGGTTAAATCCCACCCCCTGTGGCATGACACGAAGCGGTCCTTGCTCACTTTTTTTTAAGCAGGATTTCATCTGCTCTTGTCCTGTCCCCACCTGATGCAGATGTACTAACTTGAAGTTTCCCCTCTATGTTGTGTTCTCTCACCTCTATTATTTTTTAATTGTTAAAGAGGGTTATTGCAGTGTTAATTATTAAAATAAAAAGTCAGAAACAACCTGATGAAGTAGAGCACATTGGTATGGTAGAAACTTCTTTAGTCAATTAAAAAAACATGTCATTAAAATGATACCTCAAGAAATGGAAAAAAAAATAAAAAGAAATGGAAAAGTGTTCAGAGTATCCTAAGCCAAAGTAGCAAGCTATAAATCAGAATGTAAAATATTGTTAAAATATATAAATACACATTATATTCAGAGAAAAAATTTTGGAAGGATGAATACCAAAAAGATTACGATGATATAGCATCTGGGTGGTGGCTTATGGACAACTTTTGGTTTCTTCTTTGCGATTCTGTTGTATAGCCCCACGCCCTTTGAGTTATACAGAGATTATCCATTTCTTTTGTAAATAGAACTTCTACATCTTTTCTCAGGCTGTTCCTCATATCTGGTGCAGTTTTTCTTCCTCCCTCTTCACTTACCTCTTTTATCTGTGATGCATGTTATTTCCTCCAGTATGCTTTCTTTGGGCCCCAAACTGAAATCAATACTTCCTATGTGTGTCTCTAGCCTGTACACTGTGTTGTAAACACTTGTACCAAACGGGTCTGTCTTACTAGTCTATTACGTAGGTAGAAATGAGGCCCTAGTTACTGCCGTATGCCTGGGCCTCACGCAAGCCCAGCACCTCATAATGGACTCAAATATTTATTAAATGAATTGATGATCACCCTCTTCTTCTCTGAACCTTAGCTTCCTCATCCACCATGTGAAAATCATAACATGTATCTCACAGAATGCAGTGGGGGTTGCCTGAGGGTAGGTCATGAGAGGAGGCTTTGTTAACAGGAATCACCATACTTGTGGCAGACCGGGTGAGAAGACTTGGCTTCATTCTGGTACACAGTTCCCTCTAAACTGGGGCTGGAAAACTGTGACCTATAGGCTGAATCCAGCCCAACTCCTGTTTTGGTGGTACCCACGAGTTAAAAATAGTTTTTAAAATTTTAAGTGGTCAGATGAAATCAAAAGAAGAATGTGATATCACGTGGAAATTGTGTGAAATGCAAATTTCAGGGTCCATGAATGGTTTTATTGAGACACAGCCACGCCCATTTGCTATGTACTATGGCTGTGTTTGTGCCACAGTGGCAGAGTTGAGTAGCTCTGAGAGAGGCCTTAAGGCCTGCAAAGCCTAAAATACACCCTAAGCCTTTAATAGGAAAAGTTTGCCAACCTCTACTCTAAACCCAAAAGTTTTTCTGTCCCCTCACTGCCCCAACCCCTGCTTTGGGCTTGGAGTCTGCTTTGATGTCTTAGCCTTCGACACATTTGAAAGTTCCTCTCGGTTCTAGTGAGAAAGTGTCATTTCTTCTTTATCCTGAAACAACCACGTGACGTCTGTGCAGAACACAGCGGGGTCTTTCCCCAAAGATGTTTCGTATTTGGACATGCATAATGTGGCAAATTCAGGAACAAAATTACTGGCTTCCCCTGCAAATGATCTTGTTACTTTGGTTATTTGTTAAAGGAAGGAAGGGCTCCTTCTGGTTTTCGCAGATTAATATCTGAGTTTGAAATTTGTTCTGATGTGTATGATTTCTTTCACTCTGTGTGAAGCTTCCTTTTCATTTCATTAAAAAAAAAAAAAAACCAAACTAATGGAAAAAACGAAAAACTAAAGCAGTTTCCACTTTAAAGATGAGGGGGTTGAAGGCATTAAAATTAGAGTAGACTCAGTTATGTGGTTGTAAAGTGAAGAGAGGGAAAGAAAGAGAGAGAAAAAGAGGTGGAGAAAGCAGCTAAGAAGTACGGTGGTCATTCCGTGAGACAGTGAGCCAGAAATCCTGTTTAGGAAGCTGGGAGCCCAGAGAGAAGAACGAAGAATACCTCGGGAGTCAGCCTGGCTCTGTGAGGACATTTTTGTGGCAGTTAAATCGCTTCCTGCAGAATCTCCATCACTGTTCTGCATCTGAGTCGCTCCTGTTCTGTCTCCCCTGTCTGTGTGGTACAGCTGTGGTTGTATGTGAAAGAGAAAACTTAAAACACCCTGTTTCACAGAGGAACGTGGTGTACCTCTTTCCGATTGCCTGCCCTCCTAGCTGCATTCCTCAGCTCCTCTGAGGATGTAGTAAACACGTCGTTGGGACTCAAAGATTCACGAAGAGAAGCTTCAACATTGTGAAATACTTTTGACATCTTGGTTGCTCCATTTGGCACCATAACATGCTTTGTGGAAAAACAATTATTTTGACAATGTCATAGACTGGTCCAACACAAACCCCACCAACTCCTCCCCTCTCTGCCTTCTAAAATTGCTCCAACAAAATAAAAAAACCCCCAACTAACACGATATTCCAGGAAGATGGAAAAGCAAATACTAAGGGTTAGAGGGGATGATATAAAGTACATATGTGAGCTTTCAGTTTGACCAAGTTTATAACACAGACTTGTGTAAATTCAAAATTTGAATCTATAAACTGGAGATATGACACTCCGAGTTGGTTTTGGGAAATTGCATAGACTTGCATGAGCCAATGCCTGCTATCAAGTATTGTATTTTCTTAACTCTTTAATTTGAGGGGTTTTACTTGATTTTGAGGATTACTTAACTGGCCTTGGAAATTCTATTATTCCCCACCCTCCACTTTTTTTGCAATGCTTTTAAAGAGAAGTTTAAGTTACATCAACTAGAAACATGTGCTTCAGTTTGATCTGTGATTGGTATTTCTCTTTACACAGACCTGGCAAATTTTTGGTGCCTATAAACATTTTCCTTTTAGGGGAAAAGAGTGGATTTATGGTGCAGAATTCCACTAACCTATATTGGGACGAAGCATCTGGGAGATGCTTATTCCAGAGTGTATCTGTGCACTGGAAGAATTTTTTTATGTTCCTGTACCCAGTTACAATGTAGTTTATAATAAAATGATCTTCATCCAGACATCAGCTTTCCAGACCCATTTTTTCTTCCTGTTAATGTAACAAAGCAGCATGTGCTTAAGTGGTATTAATCAGCAATTTGGAGAAGTCTCTTTTTTATCCTAAACTAAGAATGCACAATAATTCTTCTATCAAGAGCCACAAAATCATAGAGAAAATATAAAATAAGACCTCAAAATTAAAAAAAAAAATTTAACTAGAAAGTAGTTTATCAATGTATTTTAATTAAAAAATATAAAAATGTACAAAAAGAATAATCATTCAAATTTTTACTTTATAGAGTTAAACATTTATCATCTTGGTATATTCTTGTGCTTTTAAAAAAGTTGTTATTTTTGTTTAAAAGGGGCTCATTATAAAGAATTTAAAAATAGAGCAATGTATAAAGATGAAAAAATTCACCCACAAAGTTACCACCTTCCAAAAAAATATGGTTAACATTAGATGAACATCATTTTAGAGTCTATTTTTATGCATATATAGATAGATGAGTAGATCAACTAGACATTTTTATTAAGATGAAATCTGATTATAGAAGACATTTCAATGAAAATGCTGTAATTTTACTTAACTTTAATAGAAGAAAAACTGAAGGAATTGTGGAATTTCAAACAAATGTTTCTTTAGACAAGATACATTTTTTCTAAAAGTTTCCTCTTAGATTAAAAAGTATCTTTAAAAAACCCCAACTATCAGAATAATCTTTACGCATTTCAATCTTAGACAGTATTCTCAAAATTTTTCCCATTGCTTCCAAATTTGTTAGTATTTCTACATGATCTAAAAAATGTCACATTTTTACTGTAACTACAATTCTCTTAGTTCAATTAGTTAAGTACTTAGCTCAATATTTAAATGGACTTACTGCTTACTAGATTCTTAAACATCTGGATGTTTTTATTTCTGTGGTTTTTATTTTGTTTTGCATTTTAATGCCCCTTCCCCTCAAGAAGTGTTTATAAATGTTGCAATCCCTGAATTCTGTCATGTTTGAGGAAGTGTACCCATCACCCTTCCAGTCAAACAGCATCTTAGCTGGATACCATGTTCTTGGATCGCATCATTTTTTATTTAAAACATTGTGAACAGTACGCCATTGTTTTTGGCATTACTATTGTTATGAAGAAGTCTGATTCCCCCCCCCCCCCCCATTGTACATTATTTACTTTTCTGGCTAGTCACTTAAAGAATTATTTCTTTATCCTTTAATTTTAATGGTATAATTGAACTATGCTCAGTAGTAGAGTATTCTATGTCAAATGTTTCTGGATATAGAAGATACTTACAAGCTATGGGTTCAGGGTTTTTTCTCCCCTCATTTCAGGGAAGTTCTCTTCCATCATATGGCTTCATCTTGTTTATTTGTTGGGTTTACTACTTTAAGGACACCAATTATCCCCATCTTGGATCGTATTTGTCTGTCTTCCATATCTCTTAGATTGTCTCTAAATGTTTTTACTTCTCTTTTTCAACTTTCTTCATCATGATTAACTCATCTTTTTTCTGTCAGTAATTTGACGTATAGTAATAACTATTATGTTTCTTATTATTTCTAAATTATTAATTAATTTCTACTGCTATTATCTGGGGCCCCTATTTATTTCCTCAGGTCTGCAATCACTTTTTCCATCATGGTATATTGTTGTTATCATTAGGCCTTTGAATCCTTGTTTTATCCAGACCACATACTTACAAAGTTATTCCATAGTGTGAAGCAGTTTTCTTTCTGCTCTTTGATTTTTTTAAATTATTGAGTCCTTTGTCTTTCCTTTGATTTCTTCCTTCATTACCATATAATATTTATGTAATTGCCATGTCAGTTCTTTTTATCTTGTTAATGTTTGGGTGGTTCCATCTAGATATTCTATTTGTTCTAATGCACTGTGGGTTACTTCTTGATTTTTTCACATTATTTATAACCAGTTTGTTTGCTCTCCTGAGCATCCATTTGTTCAACACACTCTACTATAACCTAAGAGAATAACAACAGAAGGAGAAAGTCTAGCTGGGATAGTTCCAGTCTTTGTTAGATAACCTAGGCCTTGCTCATTGTTTTAGAATTTTGTTAATGGTCCCTTGTCAAGATCTACTTGATGGGTGTGCTCCCTTCCTGTGGGAATGTAGCCTTGGACCTTGGATTATATAGCCATGGAGTTTTTTGTTTTTTCTTTTTTTTTTGTCTGTATAGCCAGTTCCCATTTCATTCCTTTTTTCCCAAACAGCCTTCCCCTGCCCCTAATTACTCAGTTTGAAAGGGAAATGATAATAATTGAGTTGGTTTCTTTCCAGATTTGAATTAATCAACTCAAATTAATCAATAATTTCTGGGAGTTTTGGCAGGGGTAAAAGCAAAGCTGTGCTGTTTCATTTATAATCATTTGTATGTTTCTCTAATTGCCAGTTTGTGAAATTTTTAACATTAAATTAACCCCCTTTCCTTGTTAATATTTTTTCTCCTCTTTAAAAATTTTTTTGGTTTCCCCCTGTCTCATTACATGCTGGAAAGTGAAATACAGTGATTCAGTTTTAGTCTGTAATCTTAAAGCTGTAGGAAGATACAGCAAAAGTTATATATATTCAAGAAATCCAACGTATAATTGGCATGTAAATTCCATATAAGCAATTAAAATGGAGGCAGTTGGGAAGAGAGATATGAGAAGTTGAGAAACTATAGCATGGGAAACCTAAGAGAATAAAAATACAATAAAAAAGAGGGAGAAAACAAAGAGAAAAATTTAATTGTTTCTGATAACTGCAAGGCAGTGATAAACTGCTTGGGTGGGCAATATTGTCCTCTTATACTGGGGGCATTGGTGTTAGGAATGCATTATCACTATGCTTTGAAATTTTGGTAGGCCTTTCCACTTCTGAAAAACAGTTTTTCCTGTCCTGGGAAATAGCTTAGCTGTTTTTATTCTCAAACTCTAAAGTTTATGTTTGAAATAAAGTCTTATTTTTCTATGTAAACTTAAAATAGTAACAGATATTTAAAGGAGTGACATGGGTTTTAAAACTTGTTTTGCAATCTGAGGATTGTTGGCCAGTGTACCAGCTATCCTGAAAGCTCCTTTCATTCTGCGTCATAGGCAGTGGCACTAGAGGATACTAAGAAAGCAAAGAACATCTGAACATTGGGACGGAGAAAATCGTTAGGGTGATAATGGAATCAGAATCTGGGACAGAAGTGGGCCTAGACACTGGGTACAGGCAAGGGACCCAAAGTCCTTGCAAATATCTACCAAGGGATGGTATAGAAACTATATAAAACAGGAAGTCGAGTGTCCAAACAAAAACCAACAACCAGGACAGCTATGGAGAACAGGAGCAAAGTGAGCAGGAAATCAGTGCCCACTAACAAGGAGTGGGAGCTGAGGTACATTGTTTTCTCTCACTTTTATTCTAGTTTGACTATGGGAAGAGCCAGTTATAAGAGAACTGCAACACTGAGAAATGAAAGTTCTGGATGAGAGCAGGGAGAGAGTGTGTATCTTATCCCTTTGACACCCCCAAACTGTCTACTGGACATAGTTTTCTTCTCAGACATTGTACACCTGCCTCAAGATTGATTTTGATTCAATACTTGAGACTATTTGGTGTTTTAATTTTTCTTTTTTAAATTTAATTTTAAAAATTGAATTCAAAACTTGATTGAAGTAAAACTTACATATGATAACAGGACTTACTTAAAATATGATATTTGATGAGTTTTGGGTAGATGTATATATCCAAGAAACCACCAGCACAATCAAGATACCATACTTTGCCATCAAAATATGCAACATTTCCACTTCCTTTGCAATCCTTCCCTCCCTCCACATCCTTCTTAATTCATTTTATTCAACTTTACGGAGGCATAATTAACAAAATTCTAAGATGTTTAAAGAGTATAACACAACGATTTGATATATGTGTACTTCGTGAAAAAATTTCCACCAATAAGTTTATTAACATATGCATCACCTCATATATTTATCCTTTTTGTTTGTTTTGGGAGAAAGCACTTAATTTCTACTCTATTAACACATTTCAATCATACAATATAGTCTTATCAACTATAGTCATCATGTTAAACATTAGATCCTCAGAACTTCATCTTATCACTGTAAGTTTGTACACTTTACCAATCTCTCCCTATTTCCTTCATTTATAGCCCCTGCAACCCCTTGACACCCTGACACCATGCAGTATTTGTCTTTCTCTGTCTGGCTTATTTCACTTAGGATAATGTCCTCCAAGTTTATCCATTTTGTCACAAATGGCAGGATTTACTTTTTAAAGGCTATGTAATATTCCATCATATACATGATACAGAAATAGATATAGATATATGAGGGCTGTCTGGAAAAAATCTAACCATAAATGCTTCTAGTTTTCATATTACATGGCTGGATACTTTCTGGACAGCCCTCATACACCTAGAACTGGCATTGCTGGATCATATGATAGCTCTATTTTAAGTTTCTTGAGGAAACGCCTTACTGTTTTCCACAGGGGCTGTACAGGTTTCCATTCCCACCAACAGTGTACAAGGGTTCCCTTTCTCAACACTGTTGCTAGCATTTTTTTTTATCTCTTGTCTTTTTGATAATAGTCATCCTACCGGGTGTGCGGTGATATCTTCTTGTGATTTTGAGTTGCATTTCCCTGATGATTAATGATGTTGAACATTTTTTCATGGTGCTTTGAACATTTTTACATTGGGTTACTTGTTTTTTTGCTATTGAGTTAATAAGTTCCTTGTATATTTTGGGTATTAACCCCTTATTGGATATGTGGTTGCAAATATTTTTTCCCATTCCATAGGTTGCCTTTTTATTTGTTGATGCAGAAGCTTTTTAGTTCACTGTAGTCCCACTTGTTTATTTTTGTTTTTGTTGCCCTTTCTTTTGATATCAAATCAAAATCATTGCCAGGACCAATGTCAAAGAGCTTTGCCCCTGTGTTTTCTAGTGATTTTACAGTTTCATTGTAAACATTGGGGCACTAGATTTGGACAAGATCCTTCCGGGGAGATACTGGCAATTCGGTTTAGTTGTTGCAGGGAGATGGGGGCAGTGCCCACTGCTTTTTTCAGGCTCTGAGAGGATCAAAGTCAGCACCTAGACAAATGCTTATTGGAAGCTATACCCGCAGGCAGTAATTTGTAAAGTATACAGTCAAACCCTTTCCTTTTAAGTTTCTTGAGAAAACTCCATACCGTTTTCCATAGTGGACGGGAAGACTGGGAAAAGGGAGTTTTGCCTGATCCCTCTGCATTGAGCCATGGGCGACAGACAGCCTCAGAGCATACTTCTTGGCTTGCCACATTTCATGTGAAGCGCATGAATGCAAACTTCTGCTGGCTTTTAAAACTAGGTGATTTGGGGCCTGTCCCTCAAGTGGCAGCCTTAAAATTGGGGTGCTAGCTCTAGGATCCAAACTTTTTATTCCTCAGGCAGAAGTGGGAGTTGGATGTTTTCTTCCAATTTTGTGTGGTGCTCTGTTGGCTGGGATCTATGGTGAGACTGTGTCCCTGCCTTTACGCCCCACTTTGATGTAGGTACTTTTTCAGTTACCTGAGGTGTAGGAGTCACGCAACTAGTTTCTGAATTTCTCTGAGGGAATTTCTCCATGTGTAGCTATATATTCAGTATTATCTGTGGGAGGAGGGAAACTCAGGAGCCTCCTGTGTTGCCATCTTCATCCAGAGTCTCAATTCATTTTTAAAAATACCCCTATTCTTGTGGTGATGAGATATGCTAGGGATCTTTAAGTGGAAAATTGTTTGATAATTTATATATACTGATTACAGTTTTTTAAAGTTGGTGCATGAAACTCTGATAACCAGATGACTTGCAGATCATTTTCGTTTCCTTTATCTCTGTTTTTTCAGTCATTTAGTCTGAGCTTTTTATCATTTCAGTTTTAATTGAATGAGAGACATTATGTGAAAAAAATTATAGTGACTATTTAAAAATCTAAATGTTTTCTTCCTGCAGAGAGTGGCTAGTCTGGGATTATTCTGATGTCTAGGTTTTGTTCTTAGTAGGGGCTATTTCTAGTTCACCAATATTCCTACTGTACAGCCTTTCAGAGACTTTATATGAAAGCCTGGAATTATTGGTTTTTCTGGGATCCTTTCTCTTGGTGAGCTCTGAGTTTCATTTTTGTTTCCCTGTCCTCGTGAAGTGCTGACAGTTCTTAACTTCTCCGACTCTCTACCATGCTTGTAAGTTCACAAATGTATATTTGTCATCTCAGAGTTTCTCTTCTCTTCACAATCTTGGCCCTTCAAGTCCTGACTGCCTTAGTAGTAGTAGTTCTCTGATACCTTCAAATATATATATATATATGACTTCATTATTTCATTAGCAACCTAATTATCCCAACTGGGAACTTGGGTGTCTTTAATTTTTATTAAAGAAATCTTTCATTTCTCCTGCATTTCTTGCATATGATCCATCACCAATTCTATTTTATCTTCTGAACATTACTCTCTCCCCTCTCTTCTATGTCCACTACTAGGTTATTATTGGAATATGGAGCTCTGAATTTACTTTTTTGGGAAAAAATGTCCTAAACAATGAATAAATCCTTAGGCAAGACTACAAAAGTCATACTCTATTCTAGATCCCATTATGGCTCAGCCATGTGCTTCAATTCCAATTTCTGTGGCTCTTAATCTCTGAGTTTCATGTCTTCTCTAAGTCTAGAAAACCAAGCTTCAGCCAAAACTTGAACTCCATGAGCTCCATTGGGTGGATGGAGATGAGGAAAGTGGGGAATAGGAGCTTAAATCAGGCCCCAGCAATCAGAGGGAAAAGCTGGCTAAGGGAAGGTGAAAGAAGGTAAGCGCTCACTCCAGCCTGAGATCCTCAGATAGGGTGTTGGGGTGGGTTGTCAGATAAAATACATGCAAGATTCAGGGTATATTGGTGCTAAAAAGTTTTTCATTGCTTATCTGAATTTCCAAAATAATTGGGTATCCTGTATTTTATTTACTAAATCTGTCCACCCTATGATAGACAAAAAGGGTTAAGGAATTACAGTGTTCCCAGGATGTATGAAGAGCATCTCTACAGATCAAGATACAGTCATGAGTCACTTAATGATGGGGATACATTCTGACAAATGTGTCACTAGACAACCTCATCATTGTGTGAACATCACATAGTGCACTTAACACAAGCCTGGATGACATAACTTAATACACATTTAGACACCATATGGTTTATCACTATATTATATGTGTTCATCATTGACTGTTAGATGATGTATGACTCAGATGTAGATATGGATACAGATAGATATAGATATAGATAGTTGGTAAAGAAAAATTTTTTTTTTATTTAGGAGGTGTATTTATAGAGCTGTTTGGTACATAGAGATGACCCAAATTGGTCTTCCATTGCTGTATTGAAGTACTTCTGTCATCTATTAAATTTTCCTCCAAGTAATTCAAGTATTTCCTCCAAATATTTTTCAGGTTTATACTAAGAAAGAACATCAGTGTGAGTTCAGAAAATGTGCAAGTGGATTGATCTCTGCTAGCATAATCTAATGAGTGAAATTCATTTTATTGGCTCAAGAATTGTTCATGAAGGCTAATAAATGCATAACTTGGACTAGATTGTCCCTAGCAAAATAAGCTATCACCTGAGTTGTTCTTTAATTGTGTCCATGTCTGTTTTGGTAACAGAGGGTTGAACAAACAGCTCAGTGATTTCTGAAGTTCTCATCACTCACCACAGCTCTAGGGACAGCAAAATTAACAGAGGGACTCAGAGGGTGTTGATCAGACCTTAGAATGAAAACAAACTGATATCTTGAAAGATGCCAATGTCAGGGGCCGTACAAGTTATCATCATCACAAAGGCTCAGAGTTTACTTTATGTGAGTGCAATTCAGATCATATTTTTAAGTGAGCTTTCAAAAAAACTTTCAGGAATTCCTTTTTGAAACAGAGAATTCTTTGGTGATGCAAACCATTCCAAATTTGGAAAATAAAATGAGAAAATTTTAGTGAGAAGGTGGAGGGCCATGCTCTTCTCAGCAGCAGTCGAATCTCACAAAATTAGTAGATGGAGTCACTTTTCATAAAAGTGCATTCCCAAGGATTTTCTTGAAAAATGTAAGACACCAACTGGCCTGAAACTGGATTTTTTTAGGATCCTGAGGGAAATGTAAAATCCAGCAGCTATTCTGAAATTGCTGCTTCTAAGAAAAAAGTGAATTTGGCTGCGATGTTATCATGGTACACTTAAGAAATACTTCAGAAGATAAAAATTGACCATGAGCATTCAACTACCTTCTAGAGGACTCCTGAGGGTGGAGATGCTTCCTGGAGACACTCCATTAGTCTTTTGAAAGAAGATTTTCCCCAAAGGTGTTTTTCATGAATTTTCGATGCATTTCTCTATAAGTAATGCTATCTCTGCATCACACAATACTAACAGTCTCTTATAGAACCTAATCTCCATTTATAGCAGGAACTTGGGACCCATTACACATCCCTGCACTTGCCTTCGGCCTCTGATTTTTTTAAATGAAAATTGCTCTTTCCTCCTCAAGGAAAAGGAGCATGCTTTCAACATTTTTTGGTATTCTTCATGAACCTTAGGAAACAACAGGTAGTTTTCAGTAATTAGTTGCTTTTCTTGATGTTTCTCTGTTTATCATGGCTGCCAGGAAGCTCAGACTTAGCTATGAGTTTAATTACAACAACAGTCTTTTTGCTGATATAATTAATTCTGCATTATTTCAATGGTTTCAGTTGTCTTTATTATTAATATTTCAATTTTTAAGAGAGCATAAGATATCAATTTATGAAAAGAAATAGAAATCCCCCTTTTGTTCCAAATTATATTTAATGTCCTATATTTTTAAAATTCTGTCTGATTAAAAGCAGGGGTTCTTATTCTGGATTATATATATAGGCTTTGAAGGAGTCTGTATACTTTATATATCTGTGTGTGCACATATATACACACACACCATATTTAATTCTTTATATATAACACATCTAATATATAAATATATAATACTTTATATACCTTATATATAAAATACTATGTATGTATATATACACACATATACCATATTTTGCAGGGTAAAATGCATTCCCATGTACAGTGTGCACCCACACTTTTGCCCCAAACTTTCAGGAAAAAAAGTCTTTTAATTTTTTAATTTAAATTTTTATTTGTTTACATTTGGGTACTTGTTTTTTGTGTTACAAAGGAAGTTCAGCATTTACTTTTTAACATATTATGGTACAAGAAATTTTATGTGACAAATTATTCAAAACACAAGAACAGATACAAGGTACAAGAAATTTTATGTATACAAATTTTTTTATATTAAAAAACCATTATCATATTCTAGGGTATTACTTTGTATATGGATATTGTTACTGATTTCTAGAATTACACTTTTAACTCTTAAGCATAAATAAAAATTTAAAAAACATTTATGTAGATACGCAATTAGTACTACCCATGTATAATGTGCAGCCTTGTTTTTCCCTCACAGATTTGGGCAAAAAGGTGCATGTTATACATGGCAAAATATGGTATATGTATTCATAAACACACACACACACACACACACTTTGGAGGGAGAGTGCTTCTGTCTTTGACTAACTTGTCCAATCTATGACTTTCCTCTTGCCCATCTGCTGGAGTCTCATATTTACCTCTTTCTATTGGTTCTGAATATGAGCAGACAAGAGAGGGACTTAGTATTAATTCTCTAAAATTCCAATAATAACTTTTGAAGGAAGGCTTTAGGAAAGCTCGAAACCTTCTGATCTCAGGCACTGTGGGTGGTTAGCAATGCAGGGGTAAACTGGGCTAGCGAGGGGTCTGTAGGGCAGAGAAAACTTCCCTCTTGTCTTAAGATGAGAGACAATTCCACGGAGGGAGGACTTGGCCACTATTAAATCTAAAGCATTTAACGATTCTGAGGAAGACAATACCACTGTGGATATCAACTCAATAATGCCTCCCAGTCCTAGAATTCTGGGGAAAAAAACAAACAAACCCAAAAAACAAACCATTTCACCAACACCCTACAAAATGTTTCCAAATAACTCAGAAAATAGTACTCGCCTGAAAAGCATTCAATCTTTCCTTATCAGCAGGCTCTGGCTGCCAGCAAAGGTAACCCAATGCTTCCCTCTAAAGATGTGCAGGGTTATGGGCTGGGAAACAGATGTCTGAGGTTTATGACTACCTCTGCTCGAGCCTGATTTCTTTTAAAATAACATCTTGTAGGTGCCTTCTAATAAGCACTGACTGCGTTGGCTTAGAGGCCTCTCTCTCTCCCTTAACACGGACTCTCAGCTTCCCTCCCAACCTCCCTGTCTACATGGTTCCAGGAAAGCTTGGATTTTTGTAAAATCCTGGCCTTTGCTTAGGGTTGAAACTGGGCCTACTGCCCTCATGGTGCGTGGGAGTTAGATTCTGCCTGAAGCTGGTCTTGATGTATTTGGTCTGATGAGCTGTTCTTGTATCTTGTAAAAAGGTGATGCATATTCTTTCTCTCCTGTGTTGGCTTCCTGGAGCTAAATCAGGTTTGTTAGGGTTAGAATTACCTCTTCTTCCCTGTGTAAAAGAAAAACAAGGACAGGTGGTTGCACAAAGGCCCTGGTGAGCAAATTTAAAGCACCTGTGAAAACTCAAAGTCAATATTTTCTTTATTTAAAGGAAAAGAGAGTATTCACAATTGTGGGTCTGCCAGAGCAGAAATGACCTGGATATCAGTGACTGGTTTAGTCACTCAGTATGTCCTCAGGGTCACAAAGTTGGGCAGTGACCTCTGCCAACTTGTTATTAACAAGATATCCCAGTATTTTAAACAAAATTGCTGTTTCTAGTTCTACCTCAAGGAGAACAAAGGTAATATCGCTTACACTTTTAAAATGCTAGCAGTGCTCCTGGCAATGAACTACATGTTTTAAATTGATTAACTTGTTTAATCCTCACAACAACCCTATGAAGTAACTGCTATTATTTTTATGCATAGATGATAAAATTGAGGCTTAGAGAGGAGAATTCATTTGCCCCCAGTCATATAGTTTCTAAACAATTCAACCCATGACTGTTCTGACTTTATATGCTATGTTGTCTTCATCATTTGAGTAAAACTCATCTAAATGTTTTCTTTCTCCTTCCCAGGTATTTCAATAATTTATCAACAATGATTTATGGTTTCTTATAATTCTGTGGGCAGTTCTTTTGCTCTCAGGGGTGTTGGCCACATTCTATGGGAGCTCAACTGGAGCATCTCAGTTCTCCTCCACGTGGCCTCTCCTGGCTTGTGGTATCTAGTCCTCCAGGGTAAATCCGTGTGGCCTCTCTCCAGAAGGATAGCCTAGACTTCCTCACAACATGGTAGCTGTCACACGAACACTCCAAGAGGAAGCTTTTGAAGTAAGCAAACCTGATTGTGTAAGTGCTCATCAAGCCTCTGCCTGTATCACATTTGCTAAAGCCTCATTGGCTGAATCAAGTCACATGATTAAGATCAGTTTTAATATGGGGAAGGACTTACTAAAGGGGAGGATACCAGGAGGTGTCATTCACTGGGAAGCCACATGTAACAGCCTAACACACCAGTAATAATAGTCATGGTACCAATAGCTGTCATTTATTGAGCAGGTACCAGTCAATGTGATTTCTCTTTAATCCTCATAGTAACACAATCTGGTACTTTTGTCCTCGCTTTACAGGAGAGGAATCTGAGGCTCAGAGACTCTAACTAACCTGGTAAGATGGCAAGACTGAATTCAAACATTGGGAATTCTGTTTCTAAGTTCCCAATACAAGAGATAGAAGTATATGTGTAGGAAAACAAAAAGTAAAGAGTGTATTTTTAATGTAACAGTAGGCCTTGAAGTTTGAAATAAAGGAAGGTACTAGTCAGTGGCCTTCCGTGCTGGGTGCTATAGTGGGTTTAGGGCCTTCCTGTCTCAAGTCTGACATTCTTACACTGCCAGTCAGTCACCCCTTCCACTTCTGGCATTTTAAATGGAGAACACAGTAAACAAGATTGGGTATAATTGGATTCATGAAAAGGTGCAAGAATATAATGCAACTTTTCTTTTAATCAGCCTATTGTTTTAATCCTTGGCAAAAAGAGCCAGTCTTTCCCCTAGTTGTGTTTTCCACAAGTCTCCCTGAAACCATTTGGGAAGCACAGAGCTGGAGGAAGAAGGAGTGGAGGGAGCTACACCCTACAATAATGCAGATGTCAAAACATAGCTTAGATTTTTGGAAAATCCCTTCATGAGCATGAAAAGTACAACAACTTATGTTCGGATGCTTTTGCCAGCTGAAAACCACCATGACACTTGAGCGTGGTTGCAAATGTTCTCTCCTTCCCCACCAACACCCAGGCCGTGTTCCAGGCGATGAACACAGTGTTTGGCCTGTCTCGGAGCCGAGCGCTATGAAGCGTGGGCATTGTTGGGTGAGCCTGGTTGGAAGGGCAGTACTTAAAAGCAAGGGAATCATGTGGAAGGATTAATGGAAACATATTAAAATATGATACCTCCAAAACTAATTTCTTGCAAGCAGTAAGAATTCATGCATTGTGAAACAAACAGAGCTTCCACTATTAACCTCAGGGAAGAGAGAGAAAAAAAAGAGGGGGTGACTGGCTCAGTGGAAAAGATTGGCTGTGACTTTGTTGTCGTCTTGTCGGCCGTTTTCACCCTACATGACACTGATTGATTGAAGGGCTTGGCTGTGG
Organism: Lyroderma lyra; assembly: GCA_004026885.1. Lineage (NCBI taxonomy): Eukaryota > Metazoa > Chordata > Mammalia > Chiroptera > Megadermatidae > Lyroderma > Lyroderma lyra. The sequence continues at coordinate 78,891 of PVJL010003152.1, forward strand.
GCGGTGCAGAGGGGAAGGGGTGAAATTAGATAGACCATGTGATTTTTGGCATATCATGGGGGGGGGGTCCCTATTTGATTTACACCCCTCTGTCTGTCTCATGACTTCACTATTATTTTGGTATTACAGGTAATTTTTAATTTTAAGTAGATTGCTTTGTTTTGCTGAATGTAGACACTTGGAGGAAAAGCTGACTAATGGGTCTGCAAAGCCACTGGTGTGGGTGTTGACAGACCTGACTGACATTAGCATGGCATTTTCCAGTGTCCCTTCCCCCATCCTGTAACCTAGTGGCAGTAGTTTAATGGTACAAATATCCTGGAAAAGAGCATTTCTTAACCAATTTCTTTCAAAGTGAAGCCCAGAGAGAAAGGAGGCCTTTGATCCGAACAAATAATAAATTCTTACAGAAGCTTGTAATCACTGTCAACTCTCCCCCTCCCCCTCCCAAAAATAGACCCTGTGGTGTGAAATGAGGACAGCAAATGATTCATATGTAAGTGAATTTACAATTCATTTTAGAAGTAAAGCTGAGCTCATAAAGTTGCATCCAGGAAAAATAAGGAAGAATGAATAGCCTTAAAGGGACATCAGAGCACTTATTAAAAATAAAAATATTTGGTATAACTCAGAGTAAGTTTATACTTATTTTGTGAAAGGTAGTGTACAATTCAAGTTTCCTTTGTCTGTTGAATAGTCACTTTAAAAAGTTTTGTAACATTCATGTAGTGAATTCCAATTTATGGAGGGATTGTATGCCTTGATCTCATCAGTGGTTCTGTGACAAAGGCTTCTCATGTAACATCATTGACAAATGACATAATAGGCTAAGAGGTTTTGTCACCTTCCCAAGGTCACATGCGTCATAAGCAATAGAACCAGGACTTGAACTTGGGATATTATGGCTCTAAAGCTCATGCATTTTCCGTTACATTATTCCGAATTTCACTCTACAAGGCTTTATAACAATAGTAGCCATGGGCCTGCTCACCTATGACCTGGGTGGTAGAAAGAGTTTTGGATTTAGAGCTAGGACAACTAACTGCATTAGAGTCTCACCTGATAACGCTTAGCTGAGTGACTTGAAACACATCGCTAAAACTCTCTACACCTCAATTTTATCATCTGTAATTGAAGGGAGATAGTATTTATCTACAAGATTGTTGTGAGACCAAAGATCATGAATGTAAAAGTTCTTGGAGGATCATAAAGTACTCAGTAAAGGTATACTATTATTATATACCCAGCAATAGGCCAGGAGAAATTCAGAAGGCTTTTTTATAGTTTGTCCTGACAACCTCTCCTTCCTTGTGTCCTGTCCATTAGAGGCTGCATGCCCTAGACACATGGAATGTTTAGTTTTTCCATACGTAACTTGCCTTTTCCTATCTCTGTGTCTTTACATATTTTCGTCCTCCTATGTGGAATGTTTTGTCCTAGGAACTCTTCTGTATCCTGCAGAGGCCTTTGCCCACTCTCCTGGGTAGGGTTCATGTTTCGTCTTTTGGCTCCCATACGCTGTTTACATCTCGATTAAGGCACTTCCCACAGTGCATTGAAATTCTTCTGTTTATGTTTCTGCTTCTGCCCCTTCCTAAGCCATGAGCTCCTCAAGGACAGGTGCTGCCATCTGTATTAAGCACGTGTGCCTGGCACATAGGAAGTATCCAAAGGCTCAGTTGCTGAATGAATAAATAGAGGTGTGAGAATTACTGTCCTGACTCACAGATACATCACAACCTGAGGAGCAAGACAAAGAGACATGGAATACCAGCAAAGTACGCAGGACAATGGATTGTGTGATATGGTGCATACAACTGCTGAGCAGTACACAAATTCGGATGGGCAGGACATCATTGAAAGCTAAAGTAACATCATGGAAAGCTAAAGGGAAGTGAGTGGGTAGAATTAATTAATGAAACAAAATTAAATGAGTGGGGAAAAACATTCAATACAACAGAATTCCTTTAGGAGGGAATCCTATTGGTTTGGAAGCCCCATTGTGGTAACTGCTATTACTGCTAAGTACTCAAGGGGTCTGCAGGGGGGTAGAACTGTTTGGCAGGAAGAAGGGAATGTATCTGATGTCCTAGGGAGACAAGGAATGGGGAAGGAGAGAATAAGGTGAATTAAGGATGATGGCTGAAGACCACATGCCCAACAAACCTTGATGAAGTTGCCCACATCCTGAAGAGCCTGAATTGAGTAGTTTTTTTTGTTGTTGTTTTGTTTTTAATGGAAGCAATGGACAGAATGTGAATACTGGAGCAGGGAGGCAAAGAGAAAAGAAAGGTAAAGGCACTCCTCTTAGAGAGCATGAAAAGGACCCTTCTCAGGGTCCAAAGACACAGATAGGAGATTTGGGCCAGTTTTAACCAAATCTCTAAGGAAAGAAGCTGGCGGCAGGGAGGAGGACAGGGGAGGAGGAAGCTGACATCTAGATGACAATATCAAAATGGATTGTTTTTCCAAAGCAAGAGCTGGCTATTGGGTCCTAAGGAATCATTCATGTTAAAGCAAAATGATACTTCAATCCTCTTTATAGACATTCCAGTAGCCACTGACCCTTAGACCCATAGTCCATAAATATCAGTCCACTGACCATGTTAATGATGGAGGGAAAGTATTCACTTGTCTTTGGCTAAGTGAGGAAAAGTAGAATAAGTGTGTGTTGTTCCTAACACCAAATTTGTTGAAGAACTGTGTTTATTTTGAAATTATATTCTTGTGCATCTCTGGTTAAAAATGACCTTCCTTTTAAGAATTGATGGTTTGTTTTTGATATCCTGACATGATAAAATTAAAATGTATCACTTTTATGTCCATCTCCTAAATTTCTTGGAAATTTCACTGGTCTATAAAATCCAGAAGTTTAGGAACCAGCTCTCTTAATGTGACCCACAGCATACTTTCAATTTCCTAGTTAGTCCTGAGTTAAATGAAATGGATACATATTTTTAGCTTCTAAATCCATTATTGCTGGTCTTGGCTGGTGTTGTTGAAGGTTAATATTGTTTAAGGCAAAGACATTTTGAGTCACATCATCCATAGCCTCCTTAAATTAAAATTGGTGAGTGGAAGAATTGCCACAGGGTCCCTCTGAAGACAGCCTGCATATGAACAGGGTTCTGTAATCAATATGCTATTCAGCAAAGTAAGTCCTGCACCTAGTAAAAACAATATCCTTCATTGTGTTATTACAAAGCAGTGTTTATGTAATGATTACATATTTTCACTTACATAATTATGAAATACACAATTGTTATTATGCTGTACAGTAATTGACCACAAATGGTACACATTTCATGTAAATGGCTACGATTCCTGTGGTTTTTTGTATCAGGGCCAGCTTCATGGGCGTGCAGCCTGGGTAGTCCCACTGGACCCCGTGCTCAGGAGGATCTGTGCTTGTTTTAATGTTCTGCAGTTGTTTTCTTGAAATTGTTCATAGTTTTTGAACAAGGGGTTCCATATTTCCCTTTATACTGAGCCCTGCAAATTATTTGTTGGTTCTTCTTTTATATCCAACCTGGTAGAAGGATGGGCAGAAGATTCTGGGCTGTGATTTTTTTGCAGAAAGATTAAGTCCCCAAATATCTCCTCATGGCCTAAAATGCCATCTGACAGAGACCATTTAGCCAAATGCAGACCAATCACCTTGGAAGGTTAAGGGGTAGGACAGGGGATTCCTCTCTAGTCCCTTCTATGGCATAACCCTTGTGGGCTCTGCTGGGAGAGGAGCAGAGAGAGTAAGTCACAGTGGTGAGGTGGCTAAGGAAGCGCCTTCAGAACTGAAGTACCTACTGGGGTAAACGGTTGCTGTGAGATATGCAGCATGATCTGCCTGGCTCTCCCCCACTTTTCTACACCTTCAGTAGACGTGATGCTGCTCCCTTATGGTTTTTTATTAGTGGATTTCTTTGGCAAACTCAGAAAAAGTGCTAAGTTCTAAATCCAAGTTGACCCAACATGAAAATAGACTGTTCACATGGGCTCACGGACCAGAGGATAGTGGGATAGCGAGCAACTAGTCGCTAGGTGGTGTGGCCTCAGTGCGAATTTCAATTCTGCCATGATCTTCCTGGCGGGGTCCTGAGAGTGTAGGTGTGTCACCCCAAATTGTGGTGGGAACAGTGGGCATTCTTGTGAGCAGAGTGAAACCTGTGTAAGCTGTGAAACTGTCAGCTTTGGGAATCAGTCATCCTTGCCTAAACACTTCATAAAATTTTTGTACTTGTTAGGTTGATGTTTTACTAACTCATAGTGGACTTTAGACATCATTGAAAAGAGTATTTTTGTTATTTGTTATGTTGCCTTTTAACTTTTTTCAAGTTTCTTATATTCTCTTTTCTTCTCTCTCTCTCTTCCCCCCTCCCCGCATCTCTCCCCCTCCCCCTCCCTCCCTCCCTCCCTCCCCACTACAGAGAAGTACACTTAAATCTTTACTAATGCTGTGAGGTTAACTTAAGAGAGTGTATATTGCCACCACAGGTCAGGACACTGGGTAGGCATGCAGGAAAGAGCTATTTTGGTAGCAATAGAGCTTAGGAAGACATTTTTTTTAAACCATCAGTTATAGTAAATATTTACAAATTCAGTCTCATGTGGGTGTTCAGATTTTGAGTGAGAGCAATCTCATGCACAGATATTTACTTTAAATATGTTCTCCCCTTTTCCACCATGAGTAGAGAGCAAATTGGCCCTCATTCCAGCAACACACACACATTCAAAAACACACAGTACAATTTACTGTGTACATTTGAGCATACAGTTACAATGCAGGGTAAGAAAACCAGTGCAGACTGTAAAGTCATAACACCAATTAATAAATGAACTGATCATTGTTGCTAAAGGAGCTGAATCACTATTCTGCTGGCTTACTGTAGCTTGTGCTAGGAAGGCAAAGAATCAGTAAATGCTGAATTTGAGACAGCAAATGAACCAAATCAAATTTATTTTTTTGAGTATTGTTGTTGATGCCTTGAGATGTGTGAGGAAAATATGACAAGATCCTTGCCTTCAAAGAACTTATATATGTAAAGAAAATATATCAACAATGCAAAGTTAAGCAACCATAAAAGATGTAAATGACACTTGAAGATAAAGTAGAAGAGAGGCAGAGATGATCAACTTATAAACAGAATAAATAGAGTTGTCTCAGAAGAAATCAGTTGGGGCTGGCAGGAAAGGGAAATCTCTATGGAAGAAGTACATTTGAGTTGAGTATTAAAAAGGGGGAATTCCAGGCAGGGGGAGGCATGAGCAGATTCACAGTGGTGGTAAAAGATCCTGTGCATGTGAGTGAGATGAGTAAGTCAGTGTGGCTGAAATGAATTTTGGGATGATGAATAATTGGAAGTAGCCCTGGAAATAGCCAGTGTGTTGGATTACACAGAGAGTCTTGACCACTAGGGATAGGAAAGTCACTGCACACCATGGGAAACTTGCTCTGACATGGTAACCATCTCTGAAACCACCTTTCCCTCAGAGCCATCTTGGTCTTTTTCCCCCTTTTGCTTTTATCTGGAAGCCAAGAGTCCATTCTGACTGGATAGGCCTGTCTTTCCTGGCTCCATTGGTCTAAGTCTGACACAGGTTTCGGCACGACAAGTGAGTATGGAAGACCGTATGGGAACTCCTTAAAGTTCATTACTATTCCAAGTTGGCCAGGGCTGGTTTGGCAAATGAGGTGAAGTCTTCTTGCCTCAGGAGTTATGCACATTCTTTCTGCATGAAACCAGAGGGCTTCTCCTATTCACTGCTTTCAGAACCCACTCACCTGGCCCCCCACCCAAGAGCCTGGAGTAGTAGGCGTAATATTGGGCATTTGCTCAAAGTGTAAATATTGCATAAAGATTAGTCTCAACCCCTGAGCAAGGCTTTATGAATACAGACCAACAGACCAGATAATGCATTTATTATAAGAAAATGAAAAGCACAGACTTTGTGGTGGGGCCTTCAGAGCTAAGTAATTCTGGAGAGTAATTGTGAAGCAGGAGAATGATTATACAAAGTGCAGACTAAACATTTAAGGCCTGTGTGTGGGGCCAGCTGACAAGTGGAGGTAATTAATAGTCACTTACAATGTGGAAGATTCCAGAAAATAGAGTTTTGTTGTCTGAAATTAACAGTCTCTGACAGAAGAATATTAGTAAGATGAATGTGGCTGGATCAAGTAAAATCGAGAGGCAGGGCATTCTCAAATCACTTTTGGAATGAATCCCCAGTGGTGTTGGGTTCCCTCTGTCCCTTTGTAAAAGAACGTTCTCCTTGAGTATTACGGTTGGCGAGTGTGTGCATAAAGGAGATGTCACAAGCAACCGCTACAGCTGTACAAGCAAGCTCTTGGGAGGATTAGACACTTGTTAGTTTTTACAAAGTTAGGTGTCTGGTCTCTGTTTTTTTGTCTTCCAAAGGCACTTCCTGGTGGAGAGTTACAGCATTGCCTCACAAAAAACCCGGGTCGGCAGCATCTGCTCTGTAGCTTGGGAGACTACAGCTGGCCCTGAACGTGACTTGTTAAGTTTCTGGCTCAGGTGTGACTGTGGTGGTGATGGGCCACAGCCAAAAAGCATCCTCTAATCCAGGCTTGTCCAACCTGGGGCCCACGGGCTGCATGCAGCCCAGGACGGCTTTGAATGCGGCCCAACCCAAATTCGTAACTTTCTTAAAGCATTACGAAAATTATGCACAGACCTTTCTTTTTCTTAGCTTATCAGCTATTGTTAGTGTTTGTGTAGTTTATTTGTGGCCCAGGACAATTCTTCTTCCAGTGTGGCTGAGGGAAGCCAAAAGTTTGGCCCCCCTGCTCTAATCTCCGTTCCCTTTCTCCTGCCCCAGATGCACTGGTTATTAGAAGCTGTGACAGGGATTCTTGCCTTCCTTTGTATTACAGGGGCAGGGAAAGGAGCATAATGGACTTCTTGGAGAGCCAGTCTCCAAAGCTGATTTTTAGAACACCATGAAGCAGAACTTTGATCACCTCCAACTTCTTTGTTTCCTGTTCTTTTGGAACCCTTTCTTCCATAGCACCCTTATCCCCCCTGCTGACAGATCCCTTTGTCCTGCTCTAATCTTCCCTTGGAATACCATCATCATCTTCTTTTCTTTTATTGTATACGTCTCACCATCTCACCGATTGATCCCCATCCCTATCACCGCCTCTTCAGAATATTCGTTTCCTCAGTGCTCATCTCAGAAGAAGCGAAGGGATCAATTCCAACTAAGATGTGACTGACTGGTGCCCTTGGGGGATTAGGAAAATTAAGGTGGTTATTCACTACAGAAGAATATTTTAAAAGCCAAACGTTTAAGAATATTTTATATCTGTCCTTTTCACATATATAATGCTGTTCATCCCTGTGAAGCAGATAATCTTACTATTTCAATTTTACAGAAGTGGAAATTGAGGCTCAAAAACTTACATAACCTACTCGAATAAATAGTCTAGGCAGGGCTTGAACTCAGACTCTGGCTCCAAGAGACCTTGCTCATTGCTTCACAGTCTGCTGCTTGAACAGCAGATCAAAATTATATGAGGATAGTTGATTCTTCTTAACTTTTAGAGAAACTAATAGATTAATCTCTCTAAACCAAATATCCACTAAGGGAATGCAATGGATTGAATTGTGCATCTACCAAATTCATATGCCAAAGCCCTAATCCAGTGGTTCCCAACCTTTTCCCACTTGTGTACTTCTTTTAAGTCCATTTCTATAAATTGTACCCCTTGTTTTTAAAACAGGTATTTTTAAATAGTGACACTTTTGTTCAGTGCCTATCTTAATGTAAAATAGTGGAAATGAGGTAATAAGTTAGGAAAGAAAAATTACGACACTAAAAGTACAAATCACAGATTTAATTTTATAATATTTATAACAATTAAATGTTGACAATGATGATCAAGTGTTTAAATGTTAAATTAAAAAACTACTTGAAAAGAATCATGATTAAAGACAACACACTTTTCCTCAGTCAATAACTAAACTGATCAAACAGTCTGGTCACAGATGTATTTATATGTTTGAGGAAGTTCTAGAAACATCACAAATGGATTGTTCTGAAACTGCGTAATGATTGGTAGAAGAGCAGTTTAAGGGGAAAGGTTCATAGTCATCATTCACTAATGTGATCTAATTTTGAAGTGTCTCCATTAACAGTGATTCAACCTTAACGTGTTTCATAACTCATGTTTTACATTTTTAAAATTTTACTTGTTTTTCACCATTACTCATTATTTTCCACATACCCCTACACAGCTCAACACCCCTGGGAGTACACGTACCACCACTTGGAACCGGATGTCCTAACCAATGTGATAACATTTGGAGATGGGGCCTTCAAGAGATGATTAGGGTTAGATGAGGTCAGGAGGGTGGGGCCCTCCTGATGGGATTAGTGCCCTTATAAGAAGAGAGGCCACACCACTTGCTCTCTTTCTCTTCCTGGCCATGAGAGCACACAGCCAGAAGGCCAGCCAGGAGGAGCTCACCAGAACCTTATCATGCTGGCACTCTGATCTCAGACTGGCAGCCCCCAGAACTGTGAGAAAATAGATTTCTGTTGTTTAAGCCATAGTCTATGGTGTTTTGTTACGTAGCCCAAGCTGACTAATACAAGAGCATACAGAGAGAACTGGAACCATTGTGCCAATATGTAGCCATATTGGTTTCCTTATCAAATGCCCACATGATGAATCCCAAGAAACCAGAGAAGCACTAGGGAAAAAAATAAAAAACTAAACATAACCAGGAAAGTCAGCTGCTCTTCCCACCCCCCGCCCCTACGTTTTTCTAAAATTTTGTTTTGCTGCAGGCCTATAAAATAGTCCATAATTTCTCTAACCTGGTAATATCAGCTTGGAGTTTTCTTCTCCCCTCTCACCAAAATTGGGCACAATGTTTATAACAATTTTGTTATAAAAAATAAATGCAAACACCATTTGCAAAAAACAAAAAGCCCAGTCATTTATAGTCATTCTCTTCTTGACTTCGTTGGTTCCATCTGGTCCTCCGAATGAAAGAAGTGCCTTTGAATGAGCTTTAGTCTTTGGAAGTTACATTCTATGATGCCAAAGCCACAAATCTGGTGAATGGCAGATGGCAAAGTTTCCCTTGGAATAAGCCAAGGGGGGGATGATTCATATCACCCAAAGGTGATCTCATAGTCCAAGATCAACTGATTGCTTAGGCAAAGGAGGAATTCATTGTCTCATAACCAAACCATGAGAGGACTGTAAGAGAGTTTAGGGGTAATTCAGATGGGGACTTGACCATCGTAAGCCTCTGTACCCCAACTTTGAGCCTCTGCTGTTCTCCACTCAGTTCTTTTCTGTCTGATGAATGCCCTCCCAACAGCTGGAAATAAGGCCAACAGGAGCAACCAACCCTTGCAGCTCACAGCTGGGGTCCAGGGCTCACTCCCAAGACCAGTTGACATTGATGGTAGCCATTTTAAATACATGAATGGAATTGGGGAAAGGATCATGGCCTCAAAATGAGAAATGCTGTCCATAAAAGAAGTACAGAAAGGAACTGTGTAGATCACAAATAATACAATAAATGGCTATGGGAATCATAAACAGATGATGATAAATCTGATTATTTATGTATTGTACATATTCTTGAAATGTAAGTTTCAAAGAAATTTTTGATTCGTAGCATGTAAAATTCCCGCTATTTTTTATATTACTGAAATAGAATTATGAATGAATGGAAAATTTTATTTTAAATATATAATAAAGCTACACTTAGCAGAAACCAGCTCCTTTTAACACACACATTTCAAAGGCAATGTAGCAGTTTCCAGGTAGACAGAAAACTCTAAAAAGAAGTTTTGAAAAATAATGGTAATGAGGAGGAATTAAATTCATGAAACATCTATTGCTCCATTATTTTTTGCTCAAGTATGTATACTGTAACTGTAAAAAATAAGAGCAAAAATTTTTAAAAAGTGGCAGGCACACTAGAACCTTAAATCAACAAGTTTAAAATGAAGTCATTTTGTTGGTGTAATAATAATAGCTAATACTTATTGAATGTTTACTAAGTGCAGGTTAGCTATTATAAAATTTTTATTGGCCTTTTTTTAATTAATACCCAAACAAGTTGTTGGCAAATGAAGGCCTGTGGGCCAAATCCAACCCACCATCTGTTTTTGTATTAAGTTTTATTGAAACCCAGCAATGCCCATTCATTTATGCATCGTCTGTGGCTACTTTCATGCTACAGAATTAAATAGTTGGAACACAATCTATATGGACTGCCAAAAGAATTTATTATCTGGTTCTTTATAGAAAAAGTTAGCTGATCCCTGTAAAACAGTCACATGAAGTAAGTACTATTATCTCTGCTTAATCCCGGGTTTACATACTGGTATTGTCAGGGTAGTGAGTCAAACCCAAGTCCGTTCGAAAAGAAAGTCTATAATCTTAGATCTTTTCACAGCAGAAAACACATCCTAGAGCCAGATTGTTTGGGTTCAAATCAGACTCCACCACTTAGAAGCTGTGTATTGGACATTTTGCTTAACTGCCCTATGTCTCAGATTTCTCAACTCTTCCATTTGTTAATAGATGTTGCTAGTCACCCTTGCCATCAGTACAGCCCTCGGACCCCGAGGTGTCTGTCCAAGACCCTACACCCTAGGACCTCTCACATTTTAGAGTACCTTCCTCCAGTTTCAAAGTGTTCCTTAGGTACCTGGGAACAACTGGGCTGACAGTCTTACTTGGGCAGGGTCATAGGACTGATATCCTTGTGGCCCCTGGTTCCCATTCCTCCCATTTGGAGTGTTCTTTGAGCTCTACGCCCCATCCACCACATAGAGTCAACCAGATGCCCCAAAGAACTCCAAGATTCACATCTATAGGATCATTCTGGGGCCACTGGCCTAGCCCTGATTTCAGGAGGGTGGCCTGTTGAGTGATTGCCCAGTCTTTCTTTATTGAGATTTCATGAGATTGAGGCATCATATAAGTACAGATACTGATTTTGGTGACTCTCAGATAGGAGATACAAGTCCATGACCCATTGCTAACACTTGGGTTGCCAATGTTGGGTCCATCTGTCAGCTCTCACCCTTCCATGTTCCTATATATCCTTGTTCAGCAGCCTCTGGTCTATAGCACCCCAGAGCAGAAAATGTGGCATCATATATCCTTTATCCTGCTCACCTCCTGTCACTGGCACCGGATTGGTCAAACCTCCTCCCTAAGCAGTCCTCCAGAGATGGCTCCTCAGAGAGTTTTCCAGCATTTCCCTGCAACGCAGGCAGATTCTTCTGACTGACACCCTCTCTAGGTGTCAATCAATGTGTGGACATTGAACTCCATGTTTAAGCCAGGTCGATGAGGATCACTCTTCTTTGTTTACCCCCCTCTCTCTGGTGGGGTTTGTGGAAGGCAGCGGTGCTATCAACATCGAAAGAAATCACATTCTAGGAATTCAGTGACTACCCAAAGATATAGCTGGACAATGTTCTGGTTTATGTTTGTTCTAGAAAATTTCAAACAGTGCCTACAACATGATCAGAAAGTGAATTAACATCCACCTTTCCCTTCATATTCTGAGCAAGGCTTGCTTTGTGATCATCCACAAAGCCAGTGACAACCCTCAGAACTTCCTTGAAGCTTGGATTTATGGTGGCGGGCTGCATGACGAGGTATCAAGAGTGATGATGTGACTGGCATTAAAATAAATGGTATTAAGGAAATGCAGAGGCGAGAAGATCTATGTTGTTTCAACGCACACGTTCTGAAGAGCCATGGTGTTGTAATGATAGCACCATTATCCTTCTCTCCTGGGGAGAGAAAATTAGCACATCTCACAGTAAAGAACACAGAGAGATGGTTCTGGCACCTCTACAGGAAATGTTGGAGCTTAGACACTATGAATAGTCTTCACATACCCTGCCTGGACAACAAACAAATATGAAAATACCTCTTCTCTACCCATTATTCTAAATTCCCATTGATAGATCATTATGCCTCATGTAGGCTTATGAATTTTGTAAAACAATTAAAAATTCAAGTTGTCTCTATAGCCAGGGACCCTGCAAAAAAATATTTGTCCAGGGCACATACCCTAGACAGTCCTGCTTGGGGGTCACCTTGTCTTTCTTATTAAGTCACTCCTGCTGTCATTTGTAGTTTCTCCTATCTCATTTCAGGCTTGTGCTTTCCCCTGTGTTTTCTGCTCATTTAGGTGGCTTTCTTGGTTGTCTTCTTTTCAAAAATCAACTTGTGCTTTGTAATATTGTGTACCCCTAACTCCTTTTCAAGCAGATAATTGCCACCCTTTCTCTCTGTCTCTTTGATCATCTGCCTGTCTTAGTCTGTCAGACAATCCCTTTTAATCTCTCTGTGCATGCATGCACACACACGCACGCATGCATGCATGCACACACACAACTGAGGAACATAATGCTTTAACGTGTACAGCATGTACACACAGAATTGGTTCCTTTGGAAACTCATGAAATAAAGAGCCTCATATTTAACACAGGAAAGAGTCAAGGCTTGCTTACCGTCATTCTCAGATCTAGTATCTGGACAATCACGTCACAGCATGCTAAGAATGCCAAGATGCCCAGGATGGCACAAGTGGAAATTCTTTTAGATGTCCTGTTGTGTGTGCTCCTGTCTGCGGTTAGAACTTGACTCTTTAAATCTTTACTTGCCTGTGGATCAAGTGTCTTGTGACTTGTGACAGCTGCAGTGTTGGATGAGAGAAAGGGGCGTTATGTGTCTGTATTTTTACTGTAGAAAGCTATTGAACTAAAATCCCATTTTGTATTATTTAAAAATAATTGGAAAGCCTAAGATGAAATTTTTTATTTTGACCAGGAGCCAATATAGTCCATTTTTACATGTTGTTTCTCTTTGTTACTATGGAAAATGAATAGTCTTTATTCCTGATACCATTTGGCTATCCCGGAAACAGCCGATGCCAGCATTTAGGACACAGAATCAGTTGCCCTCTTATATGTTCATGAAGCAGGCAGGTAGGGCATTTGAAACGCCTGTGCTTTAGCACATTTAGGTAATGTAAGGTAAAGGTGACAGGGTTGGGGTTATTTTTGCCAACTTGTACATTAGTGTCTCTTAAGTGGCAGATTAAAATTTTCATAAAGCACTAATGCTGATTAAAAATGTTTGTTTAGGCTTGTTCAGGACTCGTAAGTGCTTACAGGCTCCAAATCACATTCTTAACCCTTCTTTAAACAAGCAACATTTTAAAAGCTTGCTGTAGTGTCTCTATCTTACTATAGCAAACAATAATCATTCCTATAGGGCTTTATTTTTTATAAGGTAAATAACAAAATGTGTACATATGGAAAAACAATCCAGATCCATGGAGACAGTTGCAGCCGTATACATGTACCTTGTATGTATTTAGAAGGTTTCAGTCCTATTAGTTTCTGTATTCTTTTAATACACAGGAGACATGCATCGTGCCTTGTCTTTTCCTCAAAAATTCTTTTTCAGCTTTTGTGGCATTTCTTACATCCATTCAAGGCCCCTGAGAAGCCTTAACTTCCTGTGGACCTAATATGTTGTGGACTAATAAAAAAAAGTCTTCTTTGGTGAACATTCATTTTAGTGTCTACTTTTGATCCATTCTTCTGTTCATTCAACTGGAGCTCTGTGCCTGGCTGGGCATTGGGTCTGAGGACGGTGCTCTCTCAGGAGGAGGATGGACGTGGTTATCCCACCATGAGAGACCCAGTGAACAGAGGCAAAGCGCATGGGGCCCAAAAGGGGAGAGTCACTGATTCTGCTGCCGGCTTCCTAGAGGAGGCAGCAGAGGGCTGGGCGTAGAGGAGCTCCTGCAAAGACATGGAAGGAACTGCAGACAGGTGTGAACTACCCTCTCAGGATTGTGAGAGCGGGTCAGGTGTTCGAGGCAGCACTGTAGGGTTTTCAGTGGGAGGGACTTGAGCATGTTTTCTGCCCCATGTTCTCCAATAGCTGATGACACTGATAGGCTGTTTTAGCTGTGATTGGTCAGAGGCCAGGTCTCAGTTCTGCTCCTGCTGTCAGATCGAAGGCTTTTGCTATTTAGATCTTTCTTGACTCATCAGATGGCTCTGGGGACTCCCAGGCTCCCTGAGCTGAGTGTGCTCGCTGCCCACAGTTACAGGTGAAGGGTTTGCTATGTGCCTGTTGCTGCTGCTGCTGCTGCCACCACTGTCACCGGCAGTCAGGCCTCACCTGGTACAATGTTCAGTATCTCCTTTAGGGCCACACTTTCTCCTTCACATGTGGGTCACAGGACTCTGGGTCCTATGAAGAGCTCAGGGTGGTCCCATCAATAGGGGGCCAGTGAGATGATGGGTGTTCTGGGGTGGGACTTCCCACAATGCAATGATTTGACATCGAATGCCGGTCTTGAGGCATTAAACCCACAGCCCCTGGGGCAGGTGGGTGGGGCCTGTGTCAGCCATGACAGCCCTGTCCTTTTTCTGGGGTACCTTTCAAATGTCTCCATTTCCTTTGGTGGTGCTCCACCTCCAAAGACTGGCTGTCTCTTTGTCAGTGAGCTTCTGGAAAGGTATTAACGACACCCTTCACACCACTCCTAGGCCTCAGTGAACCCTCTGGCCTCTCTTGATTTTCCGTCTGCATACTGGGAAGGTAGGTTTAACTTTGCCTGGCGTTGTTGTGAGAAGGCACACTTCTAGGCAAAGACCTACTGAAGAATATTTTTCTAGCAACAGCCTCGGGCCCCTCTGCAGCCTTCTCTGCTTCCCTTTTGTTGCTGTCTGGAGGACAGGGATAATCTGGCCCCCACCCACATGAAATGCTGTCTAGGGCTAGAAACAAGCCTCAAAACATGTTTTAAATTTTTTATTTTCCTCCATCTCCCCCGGGTTTGCCCACCATGCACATACTTGACTAGCATTACACCAGCAGCAATCAATTGTGAATGGCAATGACACGTTAGCTGGACGGCAGCTGACTTGTGTCCCATGAGCTGAGGTATCACACCTGTGTCTGATTAGACATGGCGTTACCCCCTTTAAACATGAGGCATGTCAAAGCAGCTCTCTCGTGTACTCGTAGGACACTTTCTGGAAATGTTACTGCAGGGCTAGACTCTGCTCCTGCTGGTCTTCTGCCTAGAATGTTCTCCCCTTCCTCACCATGAGCCAGAGCAGCCCTGAATCAGGGCAAACTCCTCATCTAACAGGGAAGACTGAGATCCAGGGAGGTGAGGTCATCCTTATCTCCTTAAAGAATCTAACTCTTAAAGGAGGTCTTCTTTGTTGACTCCATGTACTAGCCTGCTTGTGCCATCATAACTAAACAACAGAGACTGGGGGTCTTAACCAACGGAAATTTATTTTTTCATAGTTCTGGAGGCTGCAAGTCCAAGATCAGTGTTCTAGCCAGGCTAGTTTCTCCTGAGGCCCCTCTCCTTGACTTACAGATGGCATTTCTGTTGTGTCCCCATGGCCTTTTCTCAGTGTATGTGCAAACAGAGAGAGAGGGAGGGAGGGAGAGAGCGAGAGCGGGAGAGAGATCTCATCCTCTTATAGGGCCACCAATCGTAGCAGATTAGATTCTGTCCTTATGACCTGACCTTATTTAACCTTAATTACCTCTTTAAAGTCCCTATCTCCAGATACAGTAACATTGGAGGTTAAGGCTTCAACGTGTGAATTTAAGGTGAGTATACATAATTTAATACATAACATCCTCTGTCCTTAAAATGCTCCATTGCTGCATTTTCTTCAGTGCTTAGGCATTGCATTAGTTTCCTATGGCTGCTATAACAAATTACAACAAACTTGGTGGTTTAAAGCAACAGAAATTCATTCTCTCATACTTCTAGAGACCGGACGTCTGAAGTCAGATTCACGGGCTGAAATCGAGCTGTCAGCAAAAGCGCACTTTGTCCTGAAGTTCTAAGCGCTAAGGGAGAATGCTTCTGGCCTTCCAGTTTTGGGTGCCTACCAGCATTCCTTGACTGTGGCCATATCACACCAGTCTGTCTCTGTAGCAGTTATTGCTTCTTCCTCTCCTGTGTATCAATCTTTCCTTTACCTCTCTCTTATGAGGACAACTGTGATTGCATTGGGGGACCATCTGGATAAATCCAGGATAACCTCCCATCTCAAGATCCTTACCTTTATCTTATCTGTAAAGATCCTTTTTCCAAATAAGGTAACATTTTTAGGTCCCAGAGATTAGGACCTGGTATCTCTGGGGACCATTATTCAGCCTACCACAGGTATATTGTTCATATACTATCATATGGTGTGTGGATAGTGACGTCAACCTATGAAAGGAGCCCTCCTAGGAAGGGCAAGAGACGCAGAGAGGGCTTTTTGGTGCATGTTCAGGCAGGATCATACCCTCCCAGCCATCCTCCTGACGGCTGGCCCCTTCCTCTCCCGTGACCTTCCCCTAGGGCCTGAAGGAAGGGCTGGGCAGCTGAGGAGTCTCCCTAGGGAGAGGACGCTTGGACGGTCAGGTGTACGAAGGAAGGAAAGCGTCTTCTATGCTTTCCTATTTCGTGGCTGGTTAGAAGGGTGGGCACCTCACTCCTGAAAGCTATTTCACTGCCAATACTTCACTTCCGGTTCCAGCAGTCTCCTGGCGTGGGGCCCCAGGGAGGAAGACCTGGCTTCCCCTTCGCTTACACACCAAGGCCTGCCCCTGTTCACCTATCAATGACACTTACAAATTTGTTCTCTCAATTACTTAAACCCCCTAATCAATTTTTAATGTGCTTATGAAGTCCAGAGAGCCCACTGTGTTGAAAATGGGCAATTTAAATCAACAATGAAGTCAGCACTTTTTTTTTTTAAGTGGTGACTGCTGAGTGAATCTTCACAAACAATGCTTTTTTTGGTTACAGGGGCCATCGGCTGCTCCGAGGATAGAACTTTTATTGGATGCTAATCTAGTATCTAAGATTGTGTTCATCTGCTCTTCCTTCTTGCCATTTATGGTGAAAAATCTGAGGCCAGAGCACCATAAATGTTTTGCTTCTTGTTTCTAGTCCCATCCCAATTTTATTTTCGTGCAATGAGAGTAGGGGTTAAAAAAAAATCCAGCCATTTTCTATTCCTATTGTTAACACTGCTTTTGCTTACTTTGCAAAGGTTATGTGTGAACATCAGTGCTTAGTCGGAAAAATTCAGTATGTAATCTTAATGTCTCAGACTCTTCAAGGTTTTGTTTCTGGGCATTGGTAATGATTTACCTTAGAACACAGAAAAATTATTATAAAGAAGACATCAGGATAAAATTATAATCTCTTTAAGGATATTGTGTCAATAAGATGCCATTGTTCAGGGGGGTGGAGTGAGGAAGCAGAGGGGAGATTAGACGGTGATGTAGAAATATCAGCATTCGGCATGAAGACATGAATAAAGTCATGATAGCTTGTGGCCTGAAGGGTGAGTGGAAACCTGTGAATCACTGAGAAGTTCATGTTCACCTCCCCTGTGCTAATTTGTGTTGATTCCAAAGGAGATTTCATTGCAATGGTTGCATTTGCTCCTCCTGTACCAGGTAGACCAGCTAACTATAACCTTTATTATCTCCTCTGGTGAAGGCCACATTGGGTGACAGGTACATGTCTTGGAAAAGCCTCTCCCTGACCTTTTTGTTGGGTCCCTGGATAAATTATTCATGAAGTGAACTCACTCTTAGGCTTTTTCAAGTTTCTCTTACTCTCTGTGTCTCCCTTGCCCTAGTCTAGTTGCTAGAGGCTTTCTGCTCCTAGAGTAGACATCTGGTGAGTTCACAGCCCATTGCTGATGGCTTTAAGGTGCTAATACTCCTGGCAGTATGCTAAGGGGACTCCATGCCTAGCTTGTCATATCCAAAGGACCCCATCTCTAATGGTGGATTTGGGGACCTGGGACAGCTCCATAGAGAATGATTTGAGCAGTTTTGTCTTTCCAGGGCCACTCAGTTTCTGCCTGTTTCATTTATAAACAACACCGGTCATAGGCAAGGGGACAACATCCTTTGCAGGCTTTAAAGTACATTTCTTGTGACACATGTTAAAGATGGAATTTTCCATGGAAGTGGTTCCTCAAGGAACTCTTTGTTCAAGACCCAAACCTATAATGAAAGGATAGTCCCACTTCTCACTGTGGGTATTTGTGGGTGTGTTGAGACTGTACGGACATGACCGTTTTCCTGATGACCTTGCAGGCTAAGGGCTCGTCCTAGGCAGGAATGTGGTCTTTCCTGATGGGTGGATGGCTCGTAAGTCACCCTGGGAAAGAGGCAGGTCCTCAGATAGGACACCAGACCCTGCAGGTTCGGGACTTCTGCCTCTCTCTGTTCCTCAGCTTTGTGAGTTTGGCCTTCAAGGAGTTTGAGAGAACATCAGGGACTGATTCTTCTACTTCATTGGGTTGGTTTTCCTCCACAGCTTAGACTCTTCAGTGACATCTGGACTTTTCTGTTTCAATCAGAAGTTACAACCCAGCCTGGGAAAGGAGGGACTGTAAGGGAGTGTGAGGAAACCACCGGTGGGGTAGCCATCCGGGGCTGTTCCGTCTGGGGACTTGCTTCATCTGGTGGTGTTTCAGGAGATACTCTGCCCCTCTAGCTTTCATCATCATAAATGACATTGCCCTGAACACCCAACAGCCTCACTGTTGAAGTGTCCCCAACCTGCTTTCATGTTATAGCACAGGCGCTAATGACTGGCCTAAGTTTTCACAAGGTGGAGGCTTATTGTATGCAGACTTCTAGCCCTGGGAACCCCCTATTCAGCAGTCTCAGATTCCAGAGTCTCTTCCTGTTCCACTGGAAGAGCCTTCTCAGGCATCAGCCTGGTTCTTTCAGCCCTGGAGCTGAGCATTTTCCACTTCCGTCCCTGTTTGTTAACTGTTTTGAGTAGAAATCCTACCGGGATGCAGTGCATCCTTTTGGTTGCTCATAATATTCTTCCTCCTGAGTGTATCTTTCTCCCTAAAAAAGATCTCACCAGCCCTCTGAGGTCCCATTTGGGTCCTCCTCTTCCATGAAGCCATCCAGGTCTTTTCCTGAGCTCAAAGTGCTGTTTCCCCAGTGATCGTTGGGCAATGAATCATGCACATGCCTCATGACTTACTCCAGTAATCATTTTATGGTGAGGGCAATACCCATTTCCCTTACTTGGCCTGGCTCATTTTGATGCAGACATCTCCGTCTTACTATGAGGCTCTGGAATAGTAACTCTTCTGCTTAGTGGCTTTGATTTGGGCACATGTTTTTATCTATTTATCACCATTGTCAATATGTTTTCCATGAAGGAAATCTGGCTGACCTTCAAAGGATGGTAATTACAGACCTCCCTTAGAAGCCAGTGGTAGTGAATTCACTATGGGATTTTTTGAGGTAAAAGATAATGAAAGATAATTAAACGCAGTATAGTTGTAAAACAGATTTCATTGTGCTCTGTAATACTTCATAAAATAAGCATAGTTCCCATCCTCCCATATAACTTTCTTTGCAGCATTTCACCACAGAATAATACTCCCTGGTTAGTCAAGTAAGAAATATTTTGGCCTAGTTCTTAAAGCACGTGCTCTAAGAATAAGGTGAAAATTAAACATTCTTAGATAGTAGGCTGGTTGGATGAGATTGTGTGCCCTCAGAATAAAGCATGCAGCATTCCAGACATCATCAGATGAAACAAATATGTCAATAAATCGGCCAGGGAGACTACCTTCTTTAGAAAATAAATGAATATACTTATTGCTTAGTCAGAACCAGTAAGTTAAAGCATTTGAATATTGAGATGTTCTCAAGTCCTATCCAACCAAACCAGAATCTACCCATCTGAGCCAATGGTAGCTTGTCATTTGAAATTGAGAAATATATCTTGCTGGATCTGACTCCAAAATATGGGTGGAGACACAGGGCAGCACCCAATAGCCCTACTTATATGGCTTATTGACTTATCTAAGAATTTTAGTCAATCATTCATATTAATCTGATCGACTAATTCTAAAGTCTGAGAATTTTATTGGAACTACTAAATTGGGGACTAGGCAGGTAACATCGTTTCTAAAGGAGCTCTTATGGAGAGAAATCATTATGTTTATTCATTCTATTGTTTATATAAGGGCTGTCCAGAAAAAAAATCTAGCCATAAATGCCTCTATTTTTCATATTATATTGGTGGATACTTTTGGACAGCCCTTGTATATTTCATAGTAAATTTTACTCAGTCTCACCAGGTTCCATAATTTTCTTTTGTGTGTTTTAAAATATTTATCAAGTTATGTCATGGACTCATGGACTCCCTCCAGTCATGACTTCAAGTGTTTTGTGGGGAGATGAGAAAAAATGAATTACTAACACAAAAAAGGAATAGATTGATTCTGGAGACCTGGGTTCTCTTTTCTGTTCAAAAAGGTTAGTCTTTTGTGTTGGCAGTGACTTTGACTCACTGAAATGTGATGACTTTGTATCTGTGAGGAGCGAAGGACTCTGATATTTTGATCTTTTAAAGCAGATAATGCCAGGCAGAAACAATATATTTTGTCCTTTGTTATGTCTGTCCAGAGAAAGGATCACCCACAAGAACCTTGGCTACTACAACACAAATGGTCTCTACTTGTACAAATTACATGGTCCCTTTTCTGGTTGTTGAGTCGCAGGTGGCTCACCATTCTGAGTGGGTAAATAAAATGTGTCTTGATAAATTAGGTTAAAAGTGAGAGAAGGTTCACAGACTGAGAACATCAATTCAGCTCCCAGCAGGTACCAGTCAAAAGTGCCTTTTTGCAGGAGAAACCCACAACCAGCTCTGCACCTGCTCCCCAGGAGGAACCAGGTATGGAAGGGTTGCCATAGAAATGCCTTAGCAAAACCGTTCAGAAGCCGGATGTGGTTTTGTTTCCTCTCTAATAGGGGCATGTCTGTTGCCATCTCAACCATACCTAACAGGACTGTATGTGAAAGGGCTTGGGGAGCCCTTCTTAATGGCTCAACGCCTGCAAGGATTGCTTAGATTCTACCCAACAGACCCAATGCTGGCAGAGCTGTTCTCCATGTCAGAGGGAGCAGAGGAAATGCAGTCTTTCCTCATCATTTCACCTACTTGTTCCCTCTTCCTTGAGGTCACATTGTGGATGAAAAGGAAAATGAGAGAACAAATACGATCAATTATAATTAAGATGAGGGAACTTGTTGAAAGCATCTGGCTAAAAATTGTATCAGACTCTTCCTCCTTCACAAAATTTAGGGGAGTCTGGGAAGTCTCCATTTGGAACTGGGGACTGTGCGTGGGCCGTGGTCAATGGAAAAAGAACATTGGAAAATCGTGGGACAGAAATATAACTGGGAAATTAAGGCATTCAATGCTAGAGTCTAAGGGAACTCTCCTTTACTTGGGTAGTTGTCCTAACTGGGTTTCACCTGCAGTTCCGATGACTTCAGATCAGATGGTAGAATGACACCTCCAAACTCAGTGAGAGACTGAAGTATTTGGAAGAGGAAGTTATTTCAAGGAGAAATGAAAGTTACTGTGTGCAAGTGTTTGTCTTTGAGGGGGAAGGCGTGGTTGACAACGGGACAGGAATCAGTGTGTACATTTCCTGTTCCTGTTTCCTTAACTGACACATCTGGAGCATCTCTGGCTCCTTGGGCCCAAGTGCTCGTGCTGTCTGCTGCCCTCCTTAATCTTGTCTGCATGGCACCTGCACCATGGAAGCAGCTTTCCCATAGGGGTGGGATAGGGTTGCAAGAATTTGCTGAAGAGTGCATTAAAGTATGGGGGAAGGGTCACAGAAGTGAGTTTTGAGGTCGGCATCAGTACTGACTTCAAAAAAAATAATGATCCCATATGTTCATTTTTCCTAAAATTGAGGGGCTCTGATTCTGGGATCTCAAACCTTTGGGAAATAATAAAAAAGTACAGAGTAAATGGAAATTACCTCTTATTTTAAGGCTCATGTACACTTTAGAGAATTTTTCTAGCCCTGGACTGTATAATAAGAGAGTATTATTCTTTAATGTTTTGTTTATTATTATAAACAAGCAAGTTCATGTTAACATTTACTCTTTATTGTGTTGTATGAAGTACCTATGTAATGCAAGTATGTACTGTACTAAAATACCCATACTTCCAAAGAACATTACGTGGTGTCACCCACAGTCTCTGCAGAAGCATCGTTAGTAGCATGTGCCTTTACAATCCATTGTTGGCTGCTGTGAAAAGTATAACAGATGAAGAAAAAAGAAAATAAAGCTAAGTATGAATACACTTTCCCAAACACACACATACACAGCTTACAATGGAAACAAGTCAAATGACAACATTTGATGTAATATCTATAAAATGTAGACTCTGCAATAAAAAGCCAAAGGCACATAAAAATATATTTTAACTTTAAAAATAACTTAGTTACAGTAATACTTTGCTTGTGTCTTACCAACATATAGCCGACAGTCAAAATTTCGCAATATCGATATAATATATAGGGGTATATAAGAGCTACAAGAAAATCCCTCAAACCCATAAAGTCTTTTAAATGTGAAAAACAGAGAAAAGTTTTAACAACGAAGAATTTGCTATGGTGAGCCCAACCAATATAGAAGAGTCTAGAAAAAAAGGCGTGGGTGTTACGTAAGTTTTGACTTCCTCTAGCTTAGAAAATGCCAGAGTATTGTGAAGTTCCTCAGTGTGACTTGTGCAGCCCTTTGTAGCTAAGGTCCATCCTGGCTAAGCCAGATTTCTCATGTGTCAAACAAACTGAAAAATGTGAGCTGAACATCAGCCACGCCTGTTGAAAATGGGCTCTGACCAACTCACTTCCTCTTTTTGCCAGGACAGGTTTTGTTTGTTGTTTTTCTTTCTTTACACTGTTTTTGCAAACAGGGCATAACAGGTAAAAAAATATTTTGTAGGAACATCCTTTAAGAAAATCTATCACACAGCTACAAATATAGCCAGTGAAGCTCTTCAACTGTGGTTCTTTTCTTCTTCTCGCTTCTTTTTCTTTTTTTGGATACTTTAAGCCCAAAGGAAAATTGCTGGAGGTGTGCTGTTACTTGTTTTTATCCATGACATTCAGCACCTCATCCAGAAATGAGGGGCCAAGGTCGAGCTGCAGGGAGAGGAGGGAGCCTGTGAGGTCAGAGAGGGACTCCTTCAATGTAGTCTTTTCCTTGACAAGCTCGCACGAGACAGGGTGATCAAACATGTCCTCGGCCGGCCAGTCGGGGTACTGTTCGGAGAGGCTGGAGGAGTGGCTGTCCCTGCCCTGGCTGGACTGCGATGTGGAACCACTGGAGCCCCATGAGACATCTCCCTGGTGGACCGTGCCATTCTCCACTGGAGCCTTTTCCTCCAGGACGGGCTCACAGCTAAGCTTGGGCAGCTTTGCTGGCCTAAAGGACTCCTGTTTGGAATTAAATGTCACCGGTGACAACAAGGGCAACATGAGTGCTTGGGACCCTCCGATGGTCGGGAGGGAGATGGCGTTTTTGAGCACAGGGGAGGGCGTTTCTGTGAACACCGAATCGGAGGTGCTGTTGGCCCGGAAGAACTCGTTGTGCCCAGGGAACTGACCCAGGCGTGCTTTCCCCTGGTTTCCAGGTAAAAGCTCATAGTTCCCTTGAAGAAAGGAAATATCTCCGAAGACGTCGTGCTGGCCCTCTTTGCCAATGTGAATGGTGTGGCGGAAGTCTCCAAGGGGAGGGCTGATCATATCAGGAGACAAAATGTCCCTCAGTTTAAATTTCTTTCCTTTCTTGTTATTGGCAGCTTTCAGGTAAATTGGGGTCTTGGCTGGCATTTTGGAATTTGAGAATGTCTCTTTTGCAAAAGGTTGAGAAAGGGCCACTTTTTTTCAGAGTTTCTGTTGCCGACAGTCCTTTTTGACCGGAATGGTCACACCATTTTTCTGAAATGGCTTCAGCAGTGGGTCTGAAATGAGACGGAGGTCAGACAGACCTTCCTGCAGTTATGGCCAGGTGGGCTTTCTGGAGAGCCGGCTCCAACACCTAATCCTTTCCACCACATGGACAGACCTGGAAAAGAGACCCAAGCGGGTTGTTAGCCGAACCTTCAGGACTCACTCAGGCCGGCCCTTTGTACACGAGCCGGGAAATGATGGCAGGACCGGCTCCCCACCGCAGCCAAGCTTTGTTTTGTTGTTTCCCTCCATTAAGTGGAATGAAAACTTTCATCTAACAAAGGTCTGCTAAGCTTAGTCTTACTTTGGGGTGGGGGGTGGGAAGAACAAAAACAAAAATGAAGAGAAAGAGCAATAAAAAACCCCCAAGCTGATGACATCACGCTTTTGAAACATGGCCACGGACCCAATTTTCTGGACGTGTCTGAGATTTTAGTCCCTTTCCTCTATTTTGAGAGCACACGACCAGAGGGTTAGCAGCTTTTTAAAATGTATTTTCTTTTTCATTTCAGCATTCACACCAGCAAGACTAATACTACTGTGTAGCTCCGTCTTGTAGATAAATACGATTGATGCAATGAAATGAACAGTCCTATAAGGGAAGGGGCAGGAAACATCATTTACTAAGAGAGAATGACTATTCTATGCTAGTGTCCAACAAAATCTTAGTGAAATGCGTTCTTGCAGATGGGAAAACAGGGATGCAGGGGTCAAAAAGGCAGTGACAATGAAAAAACAACAACAAAAACACCCCAATACCCTTTTCGCAGTAATAGTCCGCCAGTGAATGAAAGGGCTGGAGCTGGAATCCTGCTGTGGCCGAGAGCTGGGCCGTCCAGGACCCGGGGCTTGGAAGCATTCTGATAGGGAGGGAAGGTACACGTCTGCTTCAAAGGAAGAAGTGTGACCTTGCCGAACAGGGCGGGTCTTCGCCGCGAATACGTCCGAAACACTAAGGAAGAGCTCCGGTCTGTGATCTGCCTCCTGGCCTTAAGGCCTTTGGGGTGGCATCTGCGACTTACTTGTAACCAACAGAGTCTGGCCAAGGTGATGGATGGTATGTCACACCTTGATGAGGTTACAGAGTAAAAGATTCCACCTGCCGGGGTGACTGGACGTGGGGGGCCCGTTAACGATTTGGAACAAGTGGGCTGCCCCGTTGAAAGGGCCTGTTACTTCTGCCAAAAACCTGGGGGCACCTGGAAGTGGATGGCTCCCCCAGTGAGACTGCAGCGCCGACACCTGGCTCACAGCCTGATGAGACCACGGAGCAGGGCCCTGCTCGCAATCCTGACCCGCAGGCAGTCAGCGACGGGCTTCGGTGTAACCCACGGCGTTGGTGGCAGTTTGTTACTAGCACAGAACACTAACAGCCTCAGTGAGAAAGGGGGGGGGGGGGCTCTCATTTCACAGATGCGAAGTTCTTTGTGTCTTGAAAATAACCCTCCAACTCCTCAGTCACACCAACTAAGAAGGAAAAGCTAATCTCCCCCTGTGGGAATTCCTGAAATGGCTCTGCTGCGACCTCTCCCTGGCCACAGAGCAAATAAGCAAATAAATACCCCGGGGGTGGGTTAGATGGTGGCTTGGAGAGAGCCACACTTGCTTGGTGGCAGCTGGAGGCTGGCTCCATTTGCCCCATATTTCTTTCCTTTCAGCAGGAGTTTTAAATTCATTCCCCTGTGGCAGGTGGTGAGAGCTGTGCTCCGGCACCCACTGACAAGGTGACAACTGGCTCTGTTGGGAAGCTGCCTGCACCCAGACCCGGGAAGGCAGACAATGATGACATGGGGAGACCCAGGCCCACCCCAGCTGTGGGCTTGGGGAGGGAGCCGAGGCAGCATGAGAGGGTTTGCACTCAGAGGGGGCCAGAACCTCAAAGCTGCCAAGTAGGACCCCAGTCACTGACCCTCTCGATTTCTCCTCAGTCCTGACCAAGACAGTGGCTCATCCTCCCTGAAGGGCTGCTGGTGGCCACGCGGAGAGGCCCCGGGGGTCTGCTTCCCCACTTTGGGGTAGAAACACACAGTGTTACTGAAAGAGATGCTTGATACAAAGCAAGAAGATGGAAAACCCAATCACAGGAAGACAATCTCTCACACGGTTTTAATCCTCATTCGGGTTTTGTAGCAATAAGAAAAGTTTAAACTCTGGGTCTTTTGGCTTCAACACCAGAACTTCCTTCCCCTGTTAAATGCACAACAGGCGAGGGCCCCCCCCTACCCTGGGCTGGCTGGCGTCGCCCTCCTGCCCCTCTGGGCACAGCGCGGTGACTGCCTCGGGGGCAGCTGGGCACCGCCTGCTGAAGGTGAGGGCAGCTCTGAGGGACAGCTGCCCACTGGGGTGGTGCCCACACACACAGCCAGGAGGACAGCTTCCACGGAAAAACACAATGTTTCCACCACCACTCAAGGGCACACAGGGCTGCTTGTGGTTGGTGGCGAAGCCAGGGTTATGCAAGGCCAGAAACCAAGGCAGGTCATTTCACATTTGGAAAACTACAAAGACCACGAAGGAACAACAGCCCCTCTGTCTGGGTCACCCATGGCCACCCTTTACTTGAATGGCAGGACACTGGGGAGGAAAAGAGGGGAGAGGGCTAGGAAATGCCCCGGGTACTCGGGAGGCCGGGGAGGAATGGCTGGTCCGCAGTCCCTGCCCGGCCACGGCCACGGCCACGGCCACAGCCACTGCAGACCCCTGGCCAGAGGCTTGCTCGGCCTGGTAGAAACTGGGTTTTAGGTCAGTGGCACGGACGCAAAGGTGGCAGGGAAGTGACAAAATACAGGAAAAAAAGTTAAGAAAAGGGTGAGTGAGTGTAGGCTCCATAAGCTGCTGGCAGTGAGATTCTGGAGAATGGAGGTGGAAAGAAGACACTAAAAAGGCATTTTTCTTTCTTTCTACAAATACGGTGTTTGCTGTATGACGGGGATGTGGGCTTCTTGGACTTGGGAAACAGAACTTGTATTGAACTTGTACTATGGCCAGTGCTAAGAGCTCCCAAAGACACTGCAAGTTTTTACTTTCTAAATTAGGCATTTGGGGCAAAAATGTCAGTATTGCAAGTTTAGGCGAACTGATGCCTGTGACGTGATGGTGTGATGTGGGGGGAACAACCGGGAGCCCTGACCCCATCCCTCGGTCTCATCGGTTAGCCTTCTCCCCAGCGCAGGGCCTCCCACGTTCGATCCCAGAAGGGACGGTCCCACACTGAGGATGTCTTACCCGCCTGCTGCCTCCCTCCTTTCTGAATACTCTGGGCTCCCTGGCTATCAGCTGGTGGACAGCCGTGCCCCGCTCCCTTCCCAGGGTGACTGCCCCTTCAGCAGCCTCTCTGCCGTGGCCAATGCAGAAACCAAATGGGCAGTTTCTTCACGGGTAACCAAGCGGCGGGTCCCGGAGAGGGTATGTGGGTGTCTCCTGGGACTCACCGACTCTGAATATGACGTAAATGTTTACTGAGAGCATCTCTGTGTACTGGGGACTATTCCAGCCTTTGATATGTACTAGAGCGCTCCAAGAACCCACGAGGCTACTATTGCTAACGTTCCCACTTTACAGATGAGGCACTGAGGCACAGACGTTGAGTCGCTTTGCTAGGCCGCACAGCAACGAGGCATGAAGCCGAGAGGTTAGGCTCTAGAGTTGGAGGTCCTGACACTTAATGAGCACACTCCCTGGGAATTCAGTCAGCTCCCAAATTATGAAGGGGATGCACTGCAAAGCCTGTGTCAGATGCGCATGTGTGATAACACACTGGGCTGGTGAGGGCTGAGACAGGCCTTGCACACACTGATGGAATTGGTCTAAGCATAAACAGGACTAACGCAGGCAGTTTTGCAATGTCTATCAAAACTGCAAATCACAAGCCTTTGGCCCTGGAATTCCACTTAGAGATCGATCTAACTTACAGATACGGGAAATCAGTATGTGTACGAGGTTGTCAATCCAGCAGTTTGTAACAACTTACTGAGTTAGAAAAGACTTAATTGTCCCACAGACAGGACTGGTAATATAAATTAGGGTGAATCCATAGAAAAGAGTGTATTACACAGGTCTAAGAAAAGGAAGCAGCAGCTCTTTACAGGCAGATATAGAAAGAGCTTCAAAGAAAAAAAGGTGCAAAAGTGTGTAAAACTTTGTATTGGCTTTTGCATCTACAGAACGCCTCTGGACACGTGCACAAGAGTAACATTGACTGTCACAGGGACAGAAAGTGGATGGAAGCTGACAAATGTGAAAGAGAAACTTGTCTCTGCGTATCCCTTTATGCTTTTGGACTTCTGAATCAATTATAAATTAGCTATCATAAAAAGGGTAAGCACAGTAGACTCTCAGTTAACTGGCACCCAGGGGGGTTGGTAGAAGCTGGACAAATGTACGTAGACTGTCTGCGTGGAGGGTCTGCTGTAAATGGGTTGCTTAGGGCTCAGAGCCTGTTGTATCCACAGGTCCTGAAAAGCCAATTGAACCTGAGTGATTGACACAAGGACACTGGATAAATGGCTCCAGTGGAGTGTCCAGGTGGAGGCACTGGGGCTCAGGTACACAGCTCCTTGTCTGGGAGGTGGCTAGCGACATGGAGGCAACATTTTAGGGTAGGATGGTCCAATGCCACAACCCAACATCCTGTCCCTTCACATCGTTTTCAGAAAAGGAGACTTGGGCTCCAGGAAGTCTCTGGCGGCCTGTCCATCAGAGGGACACCCTGAAGCTTTACTCTTGGCCCCCAAGTAAAGCAGGGTGTCTTGTCATGGGGTGGTGGTGGCAGGAGAGGAAAGAAGAGCTAAACTGGGAGGGCTTCTAGGCCAGAAATGAATTCTTAGAATAGAACTGGTCAGTGAGCCCTCGTGGGTGTTGTGCCGGCCAAATGAAGAGAATTTCTCACCTGTGTGTTATCAGTCAGGACTTTATCCCATCAATGACCACCAGGTACCATCTCAGAGGGCTGCCTGCCCACAATGGGGCCTCTCCTGACCTCCAGCCTTCTTGTGTTGCCATTGTCCACTCTATTCCCACGATCTTTCTCAAATCAAAAATAAGAAAGAAAGAAGGAATGAAGATGGAAGAAAGGAAGGAAAGACGGAAAGGAGGAAGGGAGGGAGGGAGGGAGGAAGGGAAGAGTAAAGAAAAAAGAGAGGAAAAAAATCTTGCTCCGTGTAGCCCTTTCTCAAAAACCCTCCCCTTAACCTTGAAATGTAAACTCTCCACTATCGCTAATCCCTTTCTGAGTTCTAGGGTGACTATTTGCTCCTCTTTCTCCCCCTTAGATGACACGAGAGGTAATATTCATCTGGGAAATTAGATTCCTCTAAAAACCAAGGTCCCAGTTCCTGGGCACAGGAGAGGATAGATTCACCAACAGAAGGGTTAAAGTCCCCAGTCAGTTGCTCGTCACCCTCTGTCGGGGTCAGAGAGAGTGTCTAGCACACGTGTGGGCATGGAGTCCAGCTGCAAATGCACGGGCTCCCACTCACAGGAACTTGTGAGAAATCCAAGAGAAATTCAAGGATTCCATGACACAAAAGGGCTGGACAGGAAGCGAAAGCCATGGTTTTGAGAAGACCAAGTGCCCGATGGTCCTTCCTGCACTGGGCTTAACAATTCTAGTTTCTTATGGTGAATGATTTAAGTGCTAGTGACAGTGTGCCTAACCACCACAGCAATAGCAATTTAATGAAGGGAAAAAAAGTGTCCCCTTGCCTCATTTCCTTGTCATCCTTTTAGTAAAATATGTCACTGAAAAGACCAAAACAGGGCAGTGGCCAGGAGGTGGGGGAAAACAAGGGTTATAACAGAGTGACACACCAAAAAAATCAGTTCCTCAACTACTGAGTTGAATTGACAGTACTGGCAACTCACAGGGCTCCGAAAATCAACAAAAAGGTTGAGATTTTTTCAAAGTCCCATTTATTTTAGGAAAGGAATGTTTGGTTCATCTATTAATTGGTTTTAGATTAATTCTCGTAATAGTAGACAGAAAGAATGAAAAATTTCTTGCATCCTGCAAAATCAGTTGTAATGTTAATTTAAAACACACACGTATAAAAACAGGGGCAGGTGCAGGGGGGGTTGTAGTTGCCCTGCGGGGCCTGGTGACCTTTTCCTCTTTCCCCTTTCAGGAAGTGAGTGAGCTGTGCCGGACTTCCCTTTCTTGCTTAGCTGTTCACATCCTTCAGGGATATCCTAGCTTCTGAGCAGTTCTCACTCAGTGAGCCCTTCTTCCAGCACCCAGACCCAGCACCGCTGCACCACCTGGGCGCCACGCAGAAATACTAAATTATTCTTTCTTCTGATGTGAACCAGCAGTCCCCGGGAAGGACGAGGACTCAGCCAGGGACCCTCCACCACCTCTCTGCTGCCAACAAGGAGGAGACAAGCCCACTGTGATAAGCCCCAGAGAACCGTATTGGACCCTGGGCACCTGCTTTTGAGGGGATAAAGGGGTTATCTGGGAATATGCTCCTACATGTTCTGAGGAGTCCAAGCGGGGGAATTGGAACTTGGTCATGACACCTGAGAAGAAGATGAAGTGAAGCAGCTTAAAGAAAACCATAGAATGAGGGGACACAAAGCTTTGGGATCTGAAGATTCATTTAACTGCCATGGAAAAGGTGTTAACCTGTTCTGAGAAGGCTTACACTTACTAGGCAGGAGCTACAGGGAAGGAGGTTTGGGGTCCTCTGAGGGAGAACCCAGGTGTCTGTAAAGGTGGGGAGGGAATATTGAGCAAGACATGGGATGAAGATCTCACAGGGGTCAGCAGCCTTGACTCTGAGCCCACAGGATGTGAACTGTGGGTGGAGTTTATGTCCCTGTTCATTCTGAGTCTCCTATAAGGTTATTTTTTTATGGCTCCATGTCATATTTGCCTATAAAAATGCTCAGGCTTTCCCTAGAAGACTTTCCATTTGAAGATGGCTGTGTTTTTAACTAATAGAGGGATGACTAGCCAACCTTTGGTATCAGAAACACTAAAATATTACTACAAAAATGAAGGTACTCATGCCAACCCTTTTAGAAACCTCTGTGGGAGGGCTTCTCCAAGTCAGACCAAAAATTTTAAAAACAAGGGGGAAAAAAATCAGTGTTAGAAATTCAACACTGAACTTAAATGAACATCTAAGACAAAAATATATATAGCCAGAGAACAGACAGCAAACAGCATCCTGAAAATGCGGTTCATATTTTCAGTCTGTTTTACTCCACCCACGAGAAGATAAGAAGATGCCTTTTCTATTTTTAGATTCTTATCCTCTCCCCATAGCATCTAAACTGAGGACAGAACGACAGAAGACTAAAGCTCCATTAGCCCAGGCCCCAGCTGCCTAGTTGTCATGCAAATGAACTTGTAGCCTGACTGAGTAGACAATATTTTATAGGCCCACTCAGGAAGTCTAGGATACATCTCACTTTCAATTATTTATAAATGGACTTCTTTATTATTCAGCTACAGCTTGTGCTTATTTATTTATTTATTTCACAACGCTGATTATATAGAAACCCACAAATACCATATAGGAGACTCGCTGCTAATTTGCATACACTTCACATTTACAGGATCTGACTGTAGTATTTGAAAGACTATTTTAGAAGCAAAACTGGACGACAGAACATCCAGCTCACAAAGTACCAAGTCTGCACTTTTGAAGACAGGCCATTATGCTCTTTTTCATTAAAATGAGTTATTGGAGGCCTCCATAAGGACATTGATCTTTGGCAGCTGTAACAAGGCAGGAGGATGGGGTCTCTCAAAATGCCTGGCCCATTTATCACGACTACTTTAACATGGGATTCAGCCTCAGGGATAGAATGACCAAGGCATGCCCTCTACTTCTGGATATGAATCAAATGAAGCCATTACTGTGAATTGCTCCCATGCTTTCCTAACTCATGGATCCACTAAATCTGTGAAGCTACAAAGACAATATCAATACAGGAAGAGAATCTGAAGTTGTCAGCAATATTCAGGCCCGATATTCCTTCTAAAACTGCTTAAAGAAACTTGTGAAGTTGCTTAGTTGCTCACAAACAAAACTAGTATTTAAGTAAGCAATCATTGTATGGAAACTCCAAATTCAGCAGTAATAATATCAAATGATCCAAAATAACAGGTTTGACGGGTGTCCAGAAATTCAGGCAATGGTCACTTGGCCCCTATGGCCACAGAAAGCCAAGTTCCTTGTCCTTTGCTTTTACAGCACATCTTCAGATTTAGGCCCCTTGAATACATTATTTTTCTGGTGTGGTGAAGGGACAGATAGGGAATTTCCATGCTATTCTCCCATCCTGCTAGGGCCTCGACATCATCTGTGCTCGCTGGATGGGCTGAAACATGGTTCTCTGCAGGCCAGCAGCAGTGGGGCTATTTGGAACCTGGCAGGGGCCTTTCCATTCTCAACCCACTTCCACGGCAGGCTCCCCTGTATTATGTGTACATGCATGTCTGTATGTAAATATTTGTCCAGTGAATGAATGGCTGTCCCGTCAGACCAGGCTGAGAGCTCTTCTATGAACACAAACTGAGACTTCCCCACCTTTTTGCCCCCCATAACACATGGCACATAGTGACGTTCAAGTTAAGAAGCATTTAAATCCGTAACTCCTGCAAGATTTTCCATCACGACAGATGAGCTGGTTGGCTCCCAGGTGCCAACCCCCATCCAAGTCTACAGGGGCTCCTCTAGAAAGAGGAAACATTTAAATACCAGGTTCTGGAAGGAATTTACAGTGTGACTAGTAAGGGCTAAGATTTGAGTACTTGCCGTAGGGCAGTCAGTAAGCATTGAAACACACCTCTTGAGAACCAGTCCTTGAAAATCCTCAGGTAGATCAGCCCAAACATGGAGGGGGCGCTAGGATTTCAGCCGCGGCTGGATCGTCTCTGCTCTCATCAGCTGCTCACTAGCTAATGTGGGGACTGCCAGGGAAGTCCGCGGAGAATGGACTGGCCCTTCCAGACTATCTGTCTAGAAGTCTGACAGCACCAAGAGGAAATAATACACTATGATCTCAACATTAATGAGAGGCAGAGGTGATAACTTGACCTTGTCAAGAACCGAGAATGAGGAAAAGGGTCCCAGACACCAGCTCTTCTAACTTTAACTCACGAGGACTTTTCCATATTTTTGCTCTTGTCAAAAAGAATCTCAAAAGGAATTTGATTTTGTATAAAAGAAAAGCCAAAAGATTAAAATTCTCAAGTAATACAAGCTCCCTGAGTCTCAAGGACAAAAACAAACATCCTGTTCTTAGAAAATAGCGCTCTTTGCCGTTAATTCTTCCCCCAGAGGAAGCACGTGCACTGGGGCTGTGTGCAAGCGCACGGCTTTCACCGGGGACAATAGCTCCCTTTCCTCACTACTGACCCTTCACTTCCTCTTACCTTTCTGAAACTCAGAACCCTGTGCTCCTTTCATGGACTGTCCGCCCACCTTCTTACCATAATGGCTATTCGTAACATCCTCCAAGACCTGCTTCAGTCACTTCCCTCCTGGAGGAGTTCTCTAACTCACCTCAGAAATCCAGCCCAGTACTGCCTTCTTGCACGTTTTTCTTAGGGCTCCTGTAGAGTTTATATTTCTATTATTTCCTTCTTCTGTGGTTCTGTGATTATATATGTCTGATATCTCCTGGTAGGTGGTGAACTCAGTAAGAATAACATAGGCAAAGGTGCTATATGCAAGAGCTGTGGATAAAAATCACTAAACAAAGCCTCTTCTGGGGCTGTGAACACAATAGGCCCTCCAAGTTCATTGAATAAGCCCTTTTATTTTTCCCTCTGCCCAACCTTTAGGTCAAGGGTCTGCAAATGACAGTGGGTGGGCCCTAGCAGAGCCTCCAGGACTCTCCTCCTCTCTTGGTGTACAGCAGAAGTTACCCAAATCCAGAGCCCACTGGTCATCCACACCTCCTCCCCATTCTCCACATCAAGTCCGATCATTATGTCTCCTCTGGTCCACCCCGCTGCCTCAGCCTTACTTCCAGCCTTTGTGATCTCTCTCCTGCAAAAGGGCGTTTCTGCCTCCTCACCTATTTCTGGGCCTCCAACCGCATCTCCTTCCACTTCGCCTTCCACTCTGTACCAGAGTGAGCCATCCAGGTCACTTCCCAATGGCAGGCCCACCCTTACAACCTGGAGATAAGACAGCTCGTGAGACCCACTTTAGCACTCTGGGTCATCCACCCTGATCTCTGCAGCTATTAATATTCCCGCCTGCCGGTTTCCCCAAGGCCTCTTAAACTGAGCCCCTCCAGTTCCCTGCTCACACCTCAAACCCACCCATTATCCCACTGTACCCCAATCAGTACTTGTCTCCCTGGCTAGACTGCCTTCTTCAGGGGAGAGACATCTCTATTAAGTCATGGTTGGTACCGAATAACTGTGTGTTGAAAGAATGAACAAGTGAGAAAGTCTGAATGGGATTGTCTTGGCTTCCTTCCTCTTTACCTCTTCCTGATCTGCTGGAAATGCAAGATGGAGTCTTTCAGTGATTCTTACAGGAAAAAAATAATTTAACAAGGAGCTGTATCCTCGTTGTGGCAAAGCCTTTCTCTCATTTTCCATCTGTAAGACACTTTAACCTTTCTCTATCCATGCAGGGTAAGAATTTAACAGCTTATCAATTCAAGCCATAGTAATTCCACAGGCTCTTACAGATCTTTTGTGTTACGGCAAAGAATATTTGTTGATGTGCTGTGTGAAAGGGAGATTACTTCTATCCATGACTGCAATGTGCAAACAGTCTTAGAGAGACAGGCAAGACTGAAGAAAAATTTGACAATACATTCCCTTGAATGCAGACTCACTAGTTATATGTAAGTCAGTCTTAAAAAATGAGGTCTGGGAGAAACAATGAGCTAGCTCTCTGGACCTTCCCTTTCAAAAGGAAATGAGTTATTAAGGAGGAACTTGGATTATTTGGCCCAAGATGTACAAAGGAAACTCAATAAACTATAATGGACATTCTACAGAAAAGGTTTGTTTTGAATATCAATGTGTGCCTAGCACAGATCAGGTACTTAAAAAAATACATCTGTCAAAAGAATGAATGCATGGGCAAACACAACAGCAGTGAGAGCTCCATCTGCTGCTCTGGGCCTCAGGGAGGAACGGACTGGGCCAAAACTCTGACCAGCCCTGGAGGATCCTTGCAGAACTTGATACACAGGGGTGCAGATACCTCCTGTGTAAACGGAGATAATTACCCCCAAACCTGCCCTATCTCACAGGTTATCTTTGCTGAAGGTGAAAATCTTCATACGAGTAAAATGCTAATGCACACACAAGGCATTATCTTCATTCCAAATGAAAAACCAGAACATCCACAGAAACAATATGAAGATGGGGAACCATTCTTATTGCCAAAATAACCACTTGCATTTTCTCCTTAAATATTGTCTTAGCAGCCAATCAATCAAATGCTTGTGGATGGAGCTAAAATGGTTTGTGTCTGCCCTGTGAACAATCTCCACAACTGGAAGGGATTCCTACCTCCAGCTTCATCAGGATCAAGTCACTATGTGATTGTACATGCCACCCATGAGACATGCTGGCAGTGTGGCACGCCACCACGCTGACAAGGGAAGCACCACCTGGCCCCTCAGGTGACCCCACAGCTTAAGGGCTTCTTCACAAGGAAGACAGAACCAAAACTTACACTTCACTTATATGAGTTCCCGAATCAACATTATTCTGGAAGACATTTCACTCAAGTCTCTGAGAAAGGGAAACAGTTTCCAATTAGGTGCCCACCATAGAACACGTGGCTTAAGCTGATTCACCCAATTAGAAGCTCTGGAGAGAGCCTTCTGTGTGCCCTGCTTAGTCTCTCACATTAACAACAAACATTAACTGAGGGTCTACTAAGTGACAGACACTCTTCTAGGAATTGGGGTTATAGCTATGATGCACTCACAGGGCTTACAATCCAGTGTGGAGAGAGAAACAATCAATAAATATACCAAATAAATGGCCCCTACGGTCACGGCTGAGGTGGTCTCAGTGAGCACTAGGGAACACAACGACCCTGATTCTCTTCAATACCCGCCTGTGCTCTAAGTGGACACGTGGCACTGAGCTGCCACAATTGCACCCACACGAGGTGGCTGCAGTAGAGATTGCAACTGCCCAGCTGAGAAGACTCTGAGGAAGTTCTGGTGGTGGCTTTGATGATCATTATCACCAGAATCAAACCAGCAGAGGTGCCACCCTTTGCATTTGAATATTTTGTAGCCTCCGGAAGGACTTATTTTATTATGACAGGATGTAAATAAGCTAGGTAAGGGATAACATTTCTGGCATGGCAGCACCAAGATGCTGCCATAGGCAGAATCAGGTAATATGGCTATGCCAAGAGTGTCCATTTCTTTTTCCTTAAGTCCAATTATAAAAAAGATGAATGCTATAGAAAGATTAAGTAGGTTTCATCCTGACTTGCAAGGAGCCAGTAGTCTAACTAGATAGCCACAAGAGTCAGTAAGTAATTTAAAATGCAGTAAGTGTTATAATAGGAGAAGGTACAAGATACTATAGAAACACTTCAGATACAAGGAAAGAGATAATGGAATTACAGTAGTTTGTAGCCAGTAGAGCCTGGAGAATGGATATTCCCTTCCTCTGCAGCCTCATCCATTCCCCTTGCCCCTTCCGCCAAGTCTGATGAGGGGACAGAACCTATGAAGAGGAGGACAGGGGTTTGCCTAGTGACATAGCTGGTGGGTTAAGGGCTTACAGCCCCATCTCCTGAGGTTATATATCTGAACTCACCCTTGGCAGAGAAAGTTTGAAAAAATAAATAAAGGGGAAAGAAAGCAAATATATTCCAAAATGGCAAAGCCACATTTCATCAAAAATGCCTTTGCTTTGTTTTAAAAAAAACGTGTGCAGCTTAATTGATTATAATGGATTTGAACAGAACAGGTCTTTTTCAACTAAACATACAGTGATCTATCACTGGCATGATGCGTCTACAAATATGACCTTCAAGTTGTCACCAGAACATGACAGATTCCCGAATGTGTAAGCTGTCCAAATAGAGGCCTGACTTTGAAGTTTCCTGTCTTGCATGCTGGCTCAGGCTGCTCTGCAAGAAATTTGTGCTGGTCTTTTTTTTTTTACCAACCCAGTGTTTTACATTAGTAGTAAAACTGCTATGCTAATAGGTGCCACTGATCTTGGCTCACGGGATTCTAGAGCTAAAGACTATGAAATCATCTAGGGCCAAATGCCTCATCTTGAGAAAAAGACCCTGAGGTTAGTTACAACTTGGGTCAGAGTCAAGGCCAGTCTCCCTGTGACTGTTTCCATCTAATTCTTCATTGGTTTTATCCAACAGCCGAAGGACAAGGTGTGTGCCAGCATCTTCTGGGGTGTTCATGTGGCTCTAGTCCTGCACACCTCGTGGTGCTGAGAACCTTGGGTTCCTTCAGTTCTTAGGCAGCACGTGGCTTCAGCCTCTGGCTCGGCGTTTCTCGGAGCATGTCCTGCCAGACTGCTCTGTGGGCAAAACGACTTGAGGGACGCTGGACACTATCTCCATGTGGAGAGTCACTGCGCACAGTGACATATTACGTGCTCTGAAAAGTCCTGCAGAAAGGGACCTTTGGAAAACTGGTTTCCCAAAGAACCTTTTCTGCTGTCTCAGGGCACATGTTAAGGGGTGCTACCTCAGCTAACTGCAGGTGTGTTATCTAACAAAGAAGCAAAGGCTACAAGGCTATTGATTACTTTTTCAAATACGCAAATAAAACCCAAACCACTGAATATTCGGATGTTTTTAAATTGTAAATTTGCAATTTCAGGATTCTGCTATTAATTAAGGACTTTGGCAAGCCAGAGGAATCTAGTAAATATTAATTTGGAACACATTACTTTTCAAAGTCATTACTTTGCTTGGCTTCAGAAATAGTCAACTTTTTAATATCAACATTACGGTTCGTATTATAAAACTGTATGGTTTAATTTTCAAAACTGCTTTTCAACCAGAGGTACCATCCATCATCATGAGACTAGGGTGCAACTTGGCATTGAAGAAGTCTATCAGGGCCAAGGAAGGCATTTTTTTTAAAGGAAAGAAACATGACTGATTACTGCTGTAGAACTATTTTGCTACTTATTTATTCTGGTTTGGGGGGTACTATTTTTTTCTGTACTTTTAAATAGTAGAGGCAGAAGGGAGGGAGGTGGACAGCTCTTAAGGCTCTTGCCCTTGGTTTTTAGGCAACCTGGGCTATTTCAAGCCATCCTATCCAGAACCCCTACTACTTCAGTTTGAGCATTCTCCCAAGCAGCCTCCCATGGCTAATCACAAACTGGTAGAATCACCAGCAGCCAGGCAGGTCCCCCGGGGTTATCCAGGGCATCCCACTAGGTTGCAAAGGCCTCCTCACTCTATCTCTCATACCAGAAGCTTATCAGGCAGGGCCTGGGGTGTAAGCAGAACTGTAGTGAAGCCCAACTTCCTGCCCGCCCAGCTTCCTTGTGGCTCCTGCCTCTTTCTTCAGCACTCTTGGAGCAACATTGTTATGAAACATTAAATGACACCTGACTGCTAGGGACCGAAGGGCCACAGATTGTGGATGTGGTCACTGGGCTCAAGGAGGTGACCATTCAGACCCTGCCACCCCTGACTTTCTAGAACTTTGAAGCAAGGATATGGTCTGCACTAAGTTCCACCTCATGCCTGGCCCCGAAATTCCTTGTCCGTGAGTGTGGCAGGGCTATCTTGTGCTTCCCAGAGTCCTACCTTTTCACCTAGTCAGTCTTTCCATTTAGGATACAAACTAACTGCCGGTGTTTAACTCTAGCAGTTTGATGTTAGATCCTCTGCAGGAGACCGTTGCCACACCCGTGACATTGAACAATCTTGAGAACTACAAATCCTTCACATTGTATTCCTTAAGGCTGACAATTACTGTGATGCTCCTTTGGGCCCTGGTACTGTGTGATACAGAGTACTATGACATGAGTTCTCTGCCAGAGGCCAAAAACCCTAACAAGAGTCACCTGTAATAGCTTCTCTGCCCCTCCTCCATGGTGGCAGGGTGTGGTATTCAGTACAAGCTCAGAGAGACCTGAATTCACACCTGATTCTGCTACTTACTGAGCTGTGTGACCTTGGCCAAGTTACTCAAACCTTCGGAGCCTGTATTCTCCTCTGGGAAACAAGAACCATACTATCTACCTCAAGGAGTATTATGCATATTAAATGAGTGAACCAGTATCAAGCACCCAGGAAAACAACAAACTCATCAATAAAAGCATCAACATTTTCTTGTGCCTACCCTGGGCTAGGCACTGTTCTGGGTGCATTATATTTGAACTCATTTAATCCTCAGAGTACTAGTCTTACCCCCGTTTTATGATTGCTAAACTCAGTTATACAGGCCAAGTAACTTGCCCAAAGTCACACAAGTATTAAGTGCCAGACATGAGCCCAGGCAGCCTGGCTCTGAGAGAGGGGTCTCTTAATCTCAGTTTTCCCAGCTCCTTACCCCAGAGTTGCCGACTTTCATGCAGCAACTCGTGTGATTAGCCACTCACACACACACGTGGGGTTGTTACATTGCATATGCAGGCTTAGGTATATTCCTTCAGGTAAGTCATATAACAGGTCCATCCTCAGTGTCCACACCTGTAAAATGCAGATATTAACAGTTCTTCCTTCATAGAAGCATTGTAAGAAATAAATGAGTTAAGATAAAGGGATGAGAAGAGTGCTTGGCGCGTAGGACAGGCTCCACATAGCAAGGGCCTTTACCATCCAGAGTAATGAATAGTGTGACATATCAGGAGAATTCTTGGGCATCCGTGCTTGGTAAAGGAGATTCTGTGGCTGGCTGAATCCAGTAGTTTTAAATGACACTGCGTGTTCCCTGGCAAACACACTGCACTTAAAAATAGCTTTAAATTCTGACGCAACCAATGAATAAATAGATCCACAAGATTCTGGATAGAAAGAAATTAGGCCAGGCCTGAATGAAATCAGACTGAAAGCAATAATTTTAATAATTAAAAATATCAGAGCAGTCTTCCTGGAGGTTTTTCAGGTTATGAATTGTATTCCACCCACCAGATAAATGTTATGGCTACTGGGCAAGGAGCTTGTGAAAAATTTATGGCCTGGTAAAAATCTCTGGGTGATAAAGGTTAAAACAACTTTATTTCCAATGCTGTTGAATGCCACGGATTTCAGAAGTGAAAATGGGCAGCTTTTGTGAACATGTTGGACATAAAACACCACATTAAAGTAAAAGCTGGAGAGCGGAGAGGACACACTAGCTCAAGTGAGCATTTCTGCCATCATTTTTATGGCTTTGAATTTACTCATCTTACACATTTCAATTTATAATAAAAAGCAAAAAAAGTGTGCAACTCTTGTTACTCTAGCTGTCTTTACATGTTTCACTGTGATACAAAACAGAAATTCACTGCTCAGATCTTGAAGGAAGGGGGAGCTCATCTTATTTCATGCTTGTAGCTGCTGCCACAACCACAGCACCACGTTCCAATCATGGGGTTCATAATGTAAATCTCTTGCAGATGATACCACTGGGAAGCTCAAAGTGTCCTGGATCCAGAAACCTTTCCAAAGTTCTCCTGCACAGTTCTTATCTGTGAGTCCAGAGTGGTACTGAGTGTTTCATTCAATCAATGAGTGAGGCCCATTGGGAAACCTACATTCTCTGGGAGACTTAATAAAGAACTTTCAACCTTTCCTTGACGATGTATCATCTTTACCATTGATTTTACCCACGACAATGCCAAACATTTCACAACTGCCCTGACTTATCTCTGAGTGTTCAAATCTATTCTGAAAAGGATTTGTGTCACACACATACCTGTGCAGTTTTACTCTTAATGCCAGGAAGATTACAGGTGGTAGCAAAAGGAATACCTCTGTAACTGTCCACAAAAGAAGTTGTCTGGTTGTGACAGGAAAGATCTTCCCAAAGCTAGAAGATTCCTTGAGTCTTTTAAATTGCCATGGGGATACCCTGGGAGGCATCATCAGAACTTTTAAGGTGAATCTTTGGTCTCCCAGTGATGTTAAGGAAGTCTCCAAAGCTGGCTTTGCTATTCAAATCCTGACATCTGGCTGCTCACCTAATTTTGTTCTGTTCTTAAAGGCAACACCCTCAAGAAAACTGGATATGGTGAGGTTTAAGAGCTGAGGATGGGAGGAAATCTTTGTCTCCTCAACGCATTCATCAGTTCCCTCCCCCTACCCAGCACTACCCTCCCTGGAACCCCCTACACCCTCTGTACACATCAGCAGCTACTCCCCCAAACACACCAGGGCTGGAAAGATTCCTACTGCAATACCCTCCTGACAGTCCTATTCCCGCCTTCGTTTTAATTCACTCACTACTTCTTCTTTTTTTTTTTTTTTTTAAACAAAATGTAATTACTTGACTGTCAGCCTGGGCTGTACTCTGGGGCTTTTACTCCTTTCAACACAGCTGCGCTCCCGGCTTTGATGCTGCTGTCCACGCAGCTTGTCCCCGCCACAGCCTGGCTCACGGTAATGTACCATTCAAGTGCGTATTTATTTTTAAACTGACCTCTCCTAGACTGTACAGTAAAAGGAGGTCCTGCCAAAAACTATGCTACTTTCTATTTATAAGATGAAACACATGCCTCCCAAAGTCAAGAGGGGGATGGAGCATAATAATTCATAACGAAAAAGTGACTGGCCAGATCCATTCGTCCTCACAAGTCTGACACTCGTCTGCGTCAAGACACTTGAGTTTCAATAAGAAATTTTTAAAAAATCTTGAAAACGTTCGGACGGTTGAGAGACCACCGTCCAAAAAAAAGAAAGAAAGAAAGAAAAAATCAACCGCTGGAACTGCAGGTTGGAGCTCCGGCCACAATATCGCCCCGCACCCCAGTTAAAGTAAGGGAAGGGCACTGGGAGGGCAGTGCCCGCGCGGATCTGCACGGTGCACCCCTGTGCAGCCCAGGGCCCACTCACGGCGGCAGGGGCGCAGTAGCCATGCGCGGCTTGTTCTCAAATGGAGAAACGCAATATGCGCCCAGAATGGCTGTCAGTAGCTCCGGGGTGCAGTGACCGTGCAGCCCCACCCTGAAAAGTGGATGTGCGCGTCCCGGTCGCGGCGCCCAGACCCCTCCCTGCGTGCACGAGGCCCCCTCTGCTCCTCTGGTTGCCAGCTGGAAGGTGACGCCCGCGGCATCCTAGCACCCTCTGGGTTACCAAACCTAGCCCCCCGCGCACGCCGGAAGCCGCCACGGCCACGGGTGCTACCGACTCCCAGGCAAGCGGAGAGGAAGGAGCCGTGGGAAGGCGGCAACTCACCAGCAGCCCTAAGGAGCGCAGCCGCTGCCCCGGGACTCCGCGCCGCGCTCCGACGCCTCCGAGGGCGCGCGCAGCCCCGGCCGGCGACGCTCGGATCCCGCGGGTGGGCCGGCGCCGCGCCTCCTCACAGCATTATCCGCTCCCCGACGGCGTGAAGGCGC
Organism: Lyroderma lyra; assembly: GCA_004026885.1. Taxonomy (NCBI): domain Eukaryota; kingdom Metazoa; phylum Chordata; class Mammalia; order Chiroptera; family Megadermatidae; genus Lyroderma; species Lyroderma lyra. The sequence continues at coordinate 121,252 of PVJL010003152.1, forward strand.
CCGAGGCCGCCGGCCCCCAGGCTCGCACGCCTTTGCGGCCCCGCCAACGCGCTGCCGACTGCCGACGCCGCAGCGGGCTGGGAAGGTGCGGGCAGGACTGAGCGCGCGGCGGGCGGACTCGGAGGCTGAACCTGCGAAGGGCGGGGCGGCGCGCGGGGGCGGGGCGGGGCGGGGCGGGCGGCGGCGCACACCCACCCGCCACGGTACCTGCGCCGCGCCCCGGGGTGGGCGGACGGCAGACGTCACCGGCGGCAGAGCCCGAGGGCCCACGGAGCACAATGGGTCCCCATTGTTACCGCCCCAGCGCCACTCCTAGGGCGATGGCTTCCCTCGGAGAAGCCGCGTTCAGCTCCCTCTGCACAAAGAAAAATTGCGGAACCCTCAGTTCAAACAGGGACCCCGGGGTGCTGGGGCCTGGGTGCCCGAGAACAAAGGGCCTCCGCCCTTAGCCAGACACCTACACTGCGCCGCGTACACCCACATCACCGCGTCCCTACAAGCCGACCCAGTCCAGGGAGGCTCTGGCGCGGCGAGGGACTCTCGGAGGAGCAGGGCCACCTGACCGCCCCGCCCCCGAGCGACCGCGGGTCCCGGGGCCACGAGGATCCCGGGCTTGCGGGGGAGGGTCGTGTTCTGTGAGTTTCCAGTTTGCTCCCCTTGGAGCTGTCGCCAAAACCCGGAGAGTGGACTTGGCTCACTGGCGACGCCGGACGCTGCCGGCTGAGCGAGTGGGCACGCGAACCACCGCGCTGCAGGTTTTTCCAGTCCTCGAGGAGGTGTTTCCTCTCCCGCGGGTCCCTAAAAGACACTTGCCTCCAGCTGGGGCAAGCGGGTGGCAGCTACCCCACGACGCGCTGCGAGGCGCAAGGGGCGCAGCTGCCGGCGGGGAGCGTAAAATTCCGCCCTCGGCGACACCTGCGCCCGCCGGTCATTCCGGCGACCGCCGCCGTACGCCCCCCCGCCCCCCGCCCGGAGGCCGAGGGAGGACCCTGTTAATGAATTTTCTTAATCCGTCTCCGTCTCTCACTCCTCGAGTCGTCGGCCCGGGGAATGAGTAGGAGACAGGAAAGGGCGGCGTTTTCCGGCAGCGAGGTCCCAGCCTGAACCGTTGGCCTGGGAAGGGGCTGGAGCCCAGGGGAGTCCGGCGCTCCGGGCCTGGCCCCCGTCCAGGGCTCGCGGGTTGGAGGGAAATCCAGGCACAAAGCAGAGACCCTCCAGGGGACTTTGACTTTCCAGAGCGGTATCAGCTTCGGCTCCTCGCCGCCACGCCCTCGGATCTGTCTGAAACCCTAGGATGCACGCTAAGCCGAGGCTGTAAACCACGGCTGCTGCTAAGGTGAAGCGAAAGGAAACGGACCCAACTGCTCTGGAAAGCACAACACTTGGGTGGAGCGTTCAAAGCCTCAGAGAAAATAACAGTTGGCAGGTCAAATGGCCACGAGGTTGGAAGTCAAATACAAAACTCGGCTGAAGTGATGTTAGAAATCTGACAAGCAAAACAGTGCATGAAGATAAGAGACTGGGCATTGTTTCCTCCGCAAATAGCGATTGCACCGAAGTTTCCTTTGGCAGATACCTGGATTTTACTCCAGATTCCTGAGGATTTTACTTGGGGTTCTTATTTCAAAATATATGTTCCATTTGGCATTAAAGTATATATGTTATGTATGAATTTATTGAAAAATATTAAATGTTAAGTGGCCTACTTAAAGGTATTTTTGTAAATATCAATGTATAGCTTTAATTGCATATGGTATTTTCATGAGTACAAATATGCATATATATTAAATACATGAAAAATTCCTTTTGCACACATTCTTTACATATGTCTTATGTATAACATTGTTTCCTTTTTTCTCTAAAATGTGGACTTTGTGTACTATTTTATCTTCCATACCTAAAATGGGGCCTGGCACATAGTAGGTACTCAATAAATATTTATTCAATAAGAAACCCCTTGACTACAATTTGCTCTATTGTTAGCTGCTGTTAACAACACTTTATTTCCATGTGACTAAATAAGTACCTTTTGTACAGCTCCTGCAAGCACAGAGTGTCAGGTTGTTTAAGGTAGCAATTCTATTCTAAAAACCTGTTCTCTCACTTTTCTGCCTGTTTCTCACTTTCTAGAGACAGTCCCTCTCTGCCCTTCCTTTATGAGGCTTCGCTGCTGGGCTCTAAATAATTTACCCACAGCCCGTCCGTTCAAGGGCTTGATGGGGCTGATTTGATCTATACTGGCTTCTTTGATGCTCTGCGTTATTTGTACTGAACATCTTTCTTGGTACTGAACATCTCCAGTGAGGGAGAATGCCTTTGTGTAGTGAATTATTCTTTCAAACAAATGCTTACTATGTACTAACTATGATGGCTTTTAAGTTTGATGGATTTTGATTTTAGTATGCAAGAGAGAAAATCTTTGCTTTAGGAAGATTTTAGGGTTTCTGAGATTCTTCTCTGAATTATAGAAAGGTGTAGCCTTGAAAAACTGGTGGTAACCTTAGAAGCCTAAGTGAGACTAAGAAAGTGATTACAGAGAAGGTATTTTAATCAGATTCCATTAATGCACTAATACCTATAGCGCAAGCATCTGTCAGACCCAACGGTGAGCTATTTTTCAATTAGTCCTGATTGTGGGGGAAGAGCCAAGAAATGTCAGCAGTACCCTTGCTGTCCAGAAACCTGCAATCTACTTCAGGGGCAGAGAGAACATGCCAGTGTATGCAAGAAAGTGCAGACTGGAAATATTCTAGGTCTTGCTACCATGGCTGGTCCTAAGACCAACAGCACCAAGCCTCATCCCAGAGCCACTGAATTGGAATCTTCATTGTAAATAAATGTAGATGGTTTGTGTGTCCATTTGATGTTTGAGAAGCACTGGTGGAGGGCAGTGGTTCTCAATCTTTTGAAATCACAGACTCATTTTAAAATCTCATGGGACATATGACCACTTTTGTCAGGAAAACATGCATAGATAACTGCACATAAACTGTTTTGCATTCAATTTCGGGGTTCCCCTGAACATCAGTCTATTGGTGAGGAAGTCCTCTGGAAAGGCCTCAGGTCACTGAAGAGCCATTCAGTGACAGTTACAGGAATTAGGGGACAAATCTTATAGGAGGCAGAGCTTAAATTAAGCTGTGAAATATGGGAGAAGTTGAATAGGGAAAAGAGTCAAGAAGGATATCTCAGGCAGAAGGAACGCATAGGTAAATGGGCCCAGAAAATAAATCAACAAATATGGAGTAAGTTTGATAGCAGGCTTTCCTTGCAGTTCATTTTCGTTGTTTGAACCTCCAAAAAGGGACGCTGGATTGTGGATTCAGTGGTCCTTCTATTAGTATTTCAGGAACACTGGGAACCCAAGGACATACAGTTTTACCAAATGTCCTGTTTTAAATGGGACAGAAAGCAATAGTACTGTGCCATTTCAAATGGTAGGTACGGTCGGCCTACTGATACCTTGAATGTAGCCCAATGAGACTAGGCTGACGGAACCTACCGTTTGAAACAGGGCGGTACCATTGTTTACGGACAGGACGACTGGCCAGCCCATTTATGTAAGACCTCATTCCCCATTACTAGCTCTCCCCTCATTCACTCTGCCCTGGCCAGAGGCCTTCAGATCTTCCCAGGAACTCCAACAGTGCCTGGGCACTTGTCGGCCTGGCCACTTCTTCCCCAGATAACCAAAAGAATCCATTAAGGTCGTTATTCAAATGAGCCTTCAGGGTAGAAGCTATTCCTCTAAAATAGCAGCCCCTCCCACGTTCCCTTTTCCAGCTTACAACTTGGAGAATTTCTTCATTGCCTGACATTCTATTTATTTATAGATCCATTTATGGCCTGTTTCCTCTAAAATGTGGACTTCGTGTACATACATTGTATCTTCCATTCCTAAAATGGGGCCTAGCACATTGTAGGTACTCAGTAACTATTTATTGAATAAGTAACCCCTTGATTACAACCAGCATGGGTGTAACAGCCGTGTTCACAAACTCCATAGCTCCAGAAATATTAATATATTAAACATTCCTGAAATATACCACATGTATGCTGAGACAGAATTTTCAACCACTTTTCTTTAGCTGAACAAGAAATACTAAACACATGGAACGTTTTAAGTTATAAAATTCAAACATTTTAAAGCAAGGCTTACAAAAAATGTCTTTATAGTCCATGTATAATGCATAACTATTTCTCTTCTGGCAACACTGAAACACTCATGTGTACTCAGCTGGGTTTTTCCTCCAAAATGCCACATTCAGACTGAATTTGTATGTGCATGTTCTCGATTATCCCCCTAAGTTCAATTTAAAGGAAAAATGTAAGAGAATCTGGAAGATTAGAACATTTTGAATGAGAATGTCCTTGTAGCTAGAGGATTCCCCTCCTTGCTACCCAATTAGATTTTCACCACTCCTGGAAATAAAGTTAACCAGTGCTAACGAATTTGGTTGAACAATTGCCAAAAGCTAAGGAATTTTCTAAGCAGTGACTTCCTTGTAAATAAAGAACTTCAGACCACATCTTGGTTAGGAGATTTCAGTTTCACCTAATCAAATGCAGCAGGAAAAGTTACACTATGAGACTGTATGAGCGTGCAGACTGCAGGCCTAGCATATATTATACTTCTGAGCAGGTTAGCCATTCACTCACAGTAACCACCAAATCCTAGGATGAGCTTTTGAACTTGGGCAGCACCATTTTTATCTGTGGCTAAGACCTTCAAATATAGATGCATACTTAATCCTGATTGTTGACTGGAAACCAGTGACTAATAAATAGCATTACTTTATGTTGATATAGCCTTCCATGCTTATAAAACTCTTTACATTCATCTCATTTCTTGTTTGTCATAAGTTGTTTGTCCATGTTTGGTAGATAAGGCCCTTTGGAGTGATTTACTCTTTGCCTCTTTCTGGAAGGGATTTGAGGCAACTTGAAATGCTTTTGTGTATAATGAGTCCCTTCTATTATATTCTTTGTGATGTGCTTTTTCTCCAGATACCTGTATGTCTCCCTCCTTAGCTTTTCTCAGGTCCCTCTTTAAACGTTAGCTCCTCAGAGGCCTTCCTAGACAACCTGTATAAAAAAATCACCTACGACCCTTTTTATACCTTTACCCCCTTTATTCTTCTTAACACTTATCACCCAACCTACTGTGCATTTATTCCTTCATTATCTTCTCCGCCGTACACCACTAGAAGGTAAACTGTGTGAGGCTCCAACTTTGCATATTGTATTCGCTGCTACATCTCAACAACTTGATCAGTGCTTGGCACATAGTAAGGAGTTAATAAATATTTGTTGAATGAATGAAAGAACAAATCCTCAGTACTTAGGATAGAGACCTGGCACATGATAAATACTTGTTGAATATTCCAATGCTTTAGTGAATGAACTAAAGAAAGGTCTGTGATTCGGTCAAGGTCACGCAGATAGTGATAACCTGGTTTATATAGATTTCTACCTCTACTAATTCTTTCTCTGAAGCTTCTTCATTTGTATACCTGGTAGCAAACCCAGACTGTTGTTTTGTCAAAGTTTATTTGTTCATCCAGTTTAGTACCTGTCAAAATGAACATTATAGCACTAGGACAGTGACTATAAGATGAGCAGGAAGTATGATTATTTCAGTTAACGCTCTGGGTTAGAGAGAAGCAAGATGAGAAAAAAATGGAGGGGGAGAGGTCTGTGATGATAACCCCATTTCTTCTGCTCCCTTACACACATTCATACACATACAGAAGGACATGTACCCACATACCTCTCCCCAAAGCATGCTCATACCCTACAGGTACATGCCTTCACTGTCTCTGCCTTTCTTTTGTCACCTTTATTGTGTTGCCCAGTGTCAGAAGTCCCTATGCACCAAGGATAGACCATCTTAATTTGTACTCACATGAAGAAACCAGAAAACATGCAGTGGGAGATACTTAGGACTGTCCTTACATGTACTTCAGAGAGAACATTCCATAGGGATGTTTGAAAACCACGTCTGACAGTAGTCTTCTACTTGTAGAGCCCAAGGTCACTTAGGGTCTAGGCCAGGATCCTTGGCTGCCCCTCACCTTCCTGATGTACTAGACCCTCCTACCTCTTCCTCTAGTCATAGTGGATAGTCAAAGCCCACCTACGCACCTTCGTTGTCAATTCTCTAGACACAGTGGTGGTGGCATTTTCCTCAAGAAGAATGATAGGTAGTTGTGTGACCTTAAGAGTGCTTTAGGCTGCCTGACAGGTTGGAGCAGGAGGGGAGGAGAGCTATTTTACACAATCAACAAACACATTTATTGAGTGCCCACTCTTGCCAGGGAATTAGGCCAATAATGTTGGGGATCCTCTTGGGCTGACCTATACTATGTCAGACAGTTAAGTTCATGAACGCATCCTAGGAAAAGAGCTACATACCTCATTGCTGAGTATCACTGTGGTCACCTTCGAAGTACTCCCCTGGGGAAGCTGTGCACCAATGCCAGGGCCTAGTCCACCCTTCAAAGCAATTTTAGAACTACTTTTCTGGAATGGCCATCAGAGCTGTTGTCATCCCCAAAATCTGACAATTAAGTTTGCGAACTTGCCACGGTGCGCTTACGTTGACAGCACTGTACGAACAACTGGGTCAGGTGTCATAACCTTGCCAAGGTATGATGCAGCTCTGATGGCCATTCCAGAAACAGAGTTCCAAATTACTTTGAAGGGTGGACTCGGCACTGGTGCTGGCATTGGTGCACAGCTTCCCAAGGATAGTACTTTGAAGATGACCATAGTGATACTCAGCAAAAGGTATGTAGCACTTTTTCTAGGATGAGTTTGTGAAATTAATTGTCTTATCTCGTATTTCTCTCACCTTGCCAAACCTTGACTGAACATGGAAACTGTGTTCTAAAGGCCTTCATCTTATCCCTGCAGAGAGGTGTCCCTGGCTGCGGTCTGGCTAATTGAACAGAAGGACATGCTATGCAAATTAGGCACCCATATAAGAATCCACTCTTGGTAACCCTAAGCTTTGCACCTTCACCCAGAAATGCTTGTGACATTCTCACAAATGCACACAGAATGTTGAGCTTCTGCAAAGGTAGTCATCTTCTTTGTGGCCCTTTACTTAAATCTTTGTTTCTACGGTGGTCTAAGACTTCCTTTTTGGTGTGTGAATTCCCACCTTTACATTGTTTCTCTGTAGGTCTGTCTACAAAGCAAAGATAAGAATTTTGCACATTCATTTTATTATGCTGTAAATCTTGGGACCTGCTGCACAAATTGTGGTAGTGAATATGACTTAACATTCTTATTGTCATTCAACTTATATTTGTTGAACACCAGAGGGTAGGGCACTGCGTCTGGCACTTTAAAAGATGCAAAGAAGAGTATACTTTCTACATATAAGCAGTTTAAAACTTGTAGAGATCATAAAACAAGCATACAAGTATTATTACAAGACAGTATATGGTAAATGTCATCAACTCCATGATATTTTCCAAATGCCAAATAGGGACACTTATCCTGATATGTTATCTGACAATGAGACAACATGTATCTAAATTGAGACCATCTGGATTATTTGGGATGAATGGTCCAGTAATCGTGATATTTCACTATACATTAGTGGTTTTGAAGTTTTTCCCTTTCTAAATGGAATTTTAGGAAGGACCTTGATGTATGTTACAGGCAAAGTGCAGCTGTTCTGGCTGAGTTGTAGTGGGAGTCTTTCCCCTCTTTCTTGAAACTCCTCCCTATGTTAGCATCCAAGTAGCACAGCTGAAACTATGGTGAGATGATCAGTAAGTAAAAAGAGCTTCTGGTTAGAGTAATCAGGATTGCCTGATGGAAGAGGTGACATTTGAAGTAGGCCTGGGTGTAGGATGATCATTGGGCTCTTTATTGTATAGGGCTGGGCTGTGGGTACAAGTGCACCTATACTAGGAACAGGTCTTCACAACCCAGTCAACAGCCTTCGTAGAGGGTGTCAGTGAGGATCGAGCACTTGACTAGTGGGCTTCATGGGAGTAGATGATCTCGGGCCTCCTCTGACCTTCCCTTTCTCACTTTTTCCTTCTCTGTCTCCCACTCAAAGGGCCTATACATTATGTACTTGTCAGTTCACAGTGCCAGCTCCTCTGGACATTTGTCCTTTTTTTTTTTTTTTTTTTTTTTTTTGCTTTCTTTGGTATGTGGGTAGTTCCCTGGCTGGGAATCGAACCCAGGCCGCAGCGCTGACAGCGCCAGCGCCAAGGCCTTAAGCCACTACACCACCAGGGAACTCCCTGGACATTTGTCCTTTGACAACGGCAGCATTTAACAGTGGATTCTAACATTTATTTCTTTAGCCATGGACCCCAGAGGCACACACCACATCACTCCAAGAATGAGTGAACACTGCCATCCTCGGGGAATGTTGTGCTTTTTTCCAAGGAGGGTAGGCGTGGGAGGGAGAACATAACCCAGGAGCTATAGAACCGATGAACTAGTCCTTTAGCATAGCATTATGGCTAATCAAAATTTTATACTACCTTGGAGTATTGTTAACATTGCCTGAGACGTGGGCTGCCTACTCTGAGAATCATGCTGTCCCGAAATAGCCACATATAAGGATTAAGGTGGAGAAATGGCCAAGTCTACAAGCCATTCTCTTCCTTAATTGCTTTATTATCACTTGTTAGGCTAATGACCTAGTTATCTATAAAGGAAATCAGTGTTTATGGAAAACCCAAAGATGGAAGTTACACCTGGATTTACAAATGTGTGACAGTTGTGCTGAAAATGCAATTAAAAAAATATATTTGTTGAGGTGTTTTCTTTCCCTTCATTTTTTACAGTGATCTTAGGCTCACAACAAAATTGACCAGAAAGAACAGAGACTTTCCACATACCTCTGCACAGCCTCCCCTCCCACAATACAGTCTCCCCAACTATTAACATTTTGCCTCAGAGTGGTACATGGGTTACAATAAATGAGGCTACATTGACACATAATCACCCAAAGGGCATAGTTTGCATTGTGGTTCACTCTAGGTATTGTACATTCTGTGAGTGTGGACAAATGTATGACATGTGTCCACCATTATAGTTTCATACAAATAGGTTCACTGCCCCCCAAATCTGTGCTCACCTACTCATCCCTTCCCCCTCATTCCTGGCAACCACTGAACTTTTCACTCTCTCCATAGTTTTTCCTTTTCCAAAATGTCATATAGTTGGAATCATACAGTGTGTAGCTTTGTCAAATTGGCTTTTTTCACTTAGTAAGAAACATTTAAGATTCCTCCATGTCTTCACAGCTTGAAGCTCATTCCCTATGGTACGTAAACTATGTACCATAGTTTATTTATCCATTTATCTACTGAATAGTTGTTGAGTTTTTACTCTGAATAAAGCACCAAGCTATATACAATTAGGAGATATAGTAAGACACAGTTTATAAAACATGACATGGTTCAGTTGTTGAAGGAACTTATATACTCCATTAGGGCCTTCTCTTAAGTGGTGGACTGGAGCAAAGGCATTGCAGGGAAGGAGAGATTCCAACTGTTAAATTTCAGGCTTCCTGAAGAGAAAACATATGAGGAGTGATTAAAAAATGGGTAGGATTCCAATTTTGGAGTAAATCGTGTTCCCTCAAAATGCATTTGTTAATGTCCTGATTCCTACAACCTCAGAATGTATTTGAAGAGAAGGCCTTTAAAGAGGTAATTAAAGTAAAATGAGGTCCTGTGGGTGGACCCTAATCCAATATGACTGGAGCCCTTATAAGGTTATTTTAGAATATATCTTGAAAATGGGTATGAAGATGAAGTGAAATAGTTCTTATGAATGTGACTGGCACATTATCAAGCCTCAAAAAACATGTTCAGATCATTTTTTCTACCCTGCAGGGATAGTCTTTTCTCCGTTTGCCTGGAATCTGGCACAATTCCGTTCACAGAGTATGTGTGCAACAACTGTCTTGAGTAAATGGAGCATTATGAGTGACCAAAAAGAAACAATAGCACAGAAAGCTGGGACAAGAAAAAGGGAAACAGAAGGTAATATATGGGTAAGGGGGGAATCTGTAAATATTTAGATTCTGAGTAATGTTAAATGGCAGTAAAAGGGAAAGAAGTCTCCCCCACCTCAAGGGATCACATGGGTTCACACAATAGATGCCCTTGACATGCCTTGCAAAGCATGAAGTACAAGACAGGTGTGCAGGAGCCCTTGGCAGCCCCATCTTACTAGGATTTGAAGCATTTGGGAAGGCTGACATTGCTCAGCCCTCAGGAATCAGGGAGGTCAACAGCAAAGAGACCAAGGACAGTCTCCGGTGGTGCCAGTGAAAATAAACCCAACAATAAAGACACACAAGGTGGAGTGTGTTAAGTATGTCTTTTTATTCTGATGCTTTGACACCTTGGGGCCTTGCTGATACTGGGACTGCCCCTCACAGTCAGCTAATTTACAGAGACAGCAAACAACTTGCCTGGGAGCACGCCAGGCAAACCAAGCAACCCAAAGCCCATACCGCGGCCACTTCCTTTATGGAGCTCTCGGGACACCCACCATCCCTCCGCCCTAAAGAGCCTAAGTCCAGAAACCAGACAATAAAAGACCCCCCTTCCTCCCCCGCACCCCGTGCCCCAGAGCCCACTGAAATTATTCAAACTAGCTAATCCTGAATCTGCGTACCCTGCCTTGTCTTTCCCTCAGAAAACTACATACGGCCTCTTGCTCGTGGTTCCCCATTGCCCCTTCCTTCTAATGGGCCCCAGTGCTTCCCGAGTGGGCCTACGTGGTGTGCGGGGCCTCCTGTTTTCAGGGACCTATAAGTGTAAAAACTTCTTCCTTCACGATGGTCTTTTCCATGTCTGCGTGTCTTACTACATGTGATTTAGAATGAATCCCAGGTTCTTGCCAAAATGAGTCACCGGGGTATCTAGGGTTGTCCCCTCTACCCAGATGACTTTCCTCTCTTCCCTTATTGAGTGTGTTTTCCATTTTGGTTTGGAATTGATATTCTCCTGTGTTCTGAGATGTTTCTTCCTGCATTTTTCTCTCTGTCTGTCTTATTTATGTTATGTAAAGCATTACATCTTTTCCTCCCCTCTTTTATTCAAGGATGGAGAATGTAGGAGCCAAAGTCAAATATAGGAAACAAATTGATGGTTTTTACACCCGATTTATGATATGACCCCAAAGAAGCACACCTCTTCTTCTACAGCCTGTTATTTCAAAACTGTTCTCAATGCCAGTGACTCAGATTTCTTGTTTAGTTTTTAAGTTTTACTCCCCATCTCTGACACACTATTTTAAAAAGTGGTCAAACAACAGTGAGATGCTAACATTCACCCATTACGGTGGTTAAATCCACTACCAGCACCTCACCAGCCCCAAATAAAACTGACAATACTATTTGCTGGCAAGGATGTAGAGCAACAGCTCACCAAATTGCTGATGTGAATTTAAAATAGTAACAGCCACTTTAGGAAACAGTTTGGCTGTTTCTTACAAAGTTAAACATGGTCTTACCATGAGGCCTCGAAATCACACTCCCAAGTATTCACCCAACTGAGTTGAAATTATGTTCACACAAAAACCAGCATGAGATGTATATTAATAGCAATTTTATTCATAATTGTCCAAAACTAGGAGGAAACTTTAATCAGTGAATGGCTAAACAAACTGTGGAACATTCATGCAACAGAATGAGCTATCAAACCACACAAAGACATAGATGAATCTTAAATGCATATTGCTAAATGAAAGAAGCCAATCTTAAAAGGCTATATACTACATAATTCCACTTATATGACATCTTGAAAAAGAAAAACTCATAGAGATGATCAATAGATTAATGATTGCTGGGGCTCCTACAAGAGAGGAATTGAATAGGTAAATCTATTTTTTTAGGGTGATGCAACTATTCTCTATGGTGGCATAAAAATGGCAGATACATGACACTATGCACTTGCCAAAACCCAGAGAACTTTACCACTCAAAGGGTGAACCTTAATTATGCATAGTTTAAATCCTTTAGGAGATTGCAGGATCCCAGGAGGGAATGCAACATTTGACTAAAGAATCTCACTGCGTTATAAATGCATGAACAAATTCATCGATGGGAGTAGGGGGAAAATGCTGACTTAAGTAAATTTGAAAATAAATGGAGTTGTAGAATTAAAGGCAAAAGGAATTGCATGTAAGCACTCTAGTTTATAAAGTTATTTTCTACAAGGTCATGGGCTAACAATTATGCAAGCACTGTACAGTACACTGGAATGGAGCAATTAAGCAATAAATGGCTGATAGTGGGAGCCAGTTTCTCATTGGAGATGAGAGGATACAGGCAAACAAGGGGAGAAGGCTAGAATGGTCCATGTGGTACTGGGTTAGATCGGCGACATCAGTATGAATGCATACTTAGTTTAATATAGATATAGAGAGTTTTTAGATAAAAATATTGGTAGATTTATGTGTACACACATGGGTTAATATGCACACACATATTCTTTCTCTGTCACCTGAGAAGGCCTAGAGGCAACAGCACCCCAGGAGCATCCAGCCAGGTTCTGGTCTCCAGTGAAAGAAACAGGGCTCTATGGAAAAATAACTGATTCTAGGACGGGTAGGACTAGAACAGGAAATATATTAATACAAGATGAGCTTGAACATCTGGTAGTTCCAGAAAGTAAGGAAGTGCTCAACGACACCCCACAATGACTAACTTATTGTAAGGAACACAGGAACCAATTGAAAAAGCTCCCCATGGCCAAAGCTGGAACAATTTGAGCAACAAACTAAAGTAGTATTGGGTTTTCACCCAAAGCATAAAATAAATATCCTTGAATCCATACTATAAATACTTCACAATTTTTATTTTTTTATGTGGGTAGTTCCCTGGCTGGGAATTGAACCCAGGCTGCAGCGTTGACAGCACCAAAGCCTTAAGCCACTACACCACCAGGGAACTCCCACACTGATATAAATAAATGATTGAATAAATCAATAAATGGGAGACAATAATAAATTTCTCCTGCAGAAGAATTCCAAATAAATTATGTAAATGTTTCACTGTCAAAGACATAAAGTATAACTCCTCACTCCTTAACTGTGGGCTACATAGAGTGATTTTCTTTCAAAGAATATATTATATAAAGGTAGGGGAAAAGTAACTTTACAGAGAAGAAACCTGACAAACACTACTTCTGCCACATGATCAAGGTAAACATTAGCATCATAGATCATGTTGATAGTATGCAGCCTTGATATGATGTGATTGATGGGAAGGACATTTTACTGCCGTGATCTTCCCCCCCAAAACTCGTAGTCTGGTTCTACCATGAGAGAAACATTAGGCAATTCCTAATTAAGGGGCATTCTTCAAAATACTTGACTAGTGTTCCTTAAAACTGCCAAGGTCATCAAACACAAGGAAAGCCTTAGAAAGTGTCACAATGAAGAAGAGCCTAAGGTGACATGACAACGAAATGTAATGTGTTCTGCTTTGAATTCTGCTCTGGTCCCGATTGCTATATGTCTTTACTATATAAAACACTGCAGGCTTGGGAACACAGTTTGGGAATGGATGACTTGAGAGAATCCTGGTGAACCTGAACCCTTAGGTATCAATAAGTAGGTGAGTGGATATCTTGAAGTATTGACAAAAGACTCCTGCTCACTTTTGCCCTGCATGGCCAAGTGTATGTCCGGCAGTCTTTAGAATCTTCTAGAAATGATATAGGCTTTATTGACTACATATCTAAGAAGATGGACTGCAGGGACATTCCGAAGTCTTCTCTGAAGTTTCCCTGGTGGCTACAACTGTCAGGGGTACAGGGAAAGCAACCTCTGCACAGCAGAGAAGGACTCACCCTTCATGTAAATAGTGACCCTCCACCACCTCCTTTCCTCTTCCCCACACAAATCTGTGCTTTCTGTTCCACCAACACCTGTTTAGAGAATGGTTCACATGTGCAAGACCTGTGCTAGAAAGTGTGAATAACACAATGTTGAATTAGGCACGAGTCTTCCTTATCTTCCTTCCAGGAACTCATAATCTAATTGAGGAGACAACATTTGCATAAATAATGAGAGAGTGATCATGGGAAATGGTATTACTAAGTGGATAGGAGAATTATTCCATTTTCCCCCTCCTGCCCAGTAAAACCTGTCAGATGGCAGAGACTCCTTGCCTGTCAGTTGTATTTCTGGTTTAGGCTCTCGTCCTGTCTTACCTGATCCTTCATGCATATACCCTCTCCCCAGATCCAGTCAGCCATCGAGTCAAGCAGATTGGACCACCTCATGCAGCTTCTCATAGGATAAAACAGAAAGCACTTAGCTGGCAAAAAAGAATCGGAAACAGAAAATAAAAATAAAAAACTGTCATGCCCTGGCCCTTGCTAACGTCTCCAACCTCATCTTCTAAACCATCCTCAGATTCCAAACATACTGAGTTAGTGGTGATATTCAAAACTGCCATGTTGTTTCACCTCTCTGCGGGCGTTGCTGCCTCCTCTTTCTAGAATGTGCTTCTCCCTGCCCTTTATCTGACTACCATGTTCATATCCTTCAAGGCTCACTTCCCCCCTCAGGGAATGGGGTCCTGTGGGCCGGGCCGCCCTCCTCGGTGTCATTACAGCTCCTCGCCGTGGCTCCGCCCCATTTTTTGTGTCCTAGAATGTACTCCTCCTTCACATCCTCTTACTCATCCCTCAAAACTTGCCTCCTCCCTGTAGGCAGAGTTAATCTGCCCACTATTCATTCCTGAGCTGTATCTGACTTAGTCCCAGGCACCTTTTGTCTTTTTCACCTGATTGTTAACCATTTCAGAAATAGGCAGCTTATCTCCATCATTTATTGCAGCCCAACGCCTGGCCCAGAACCTGCTGAGTGAGTGAACTCACCTTTCTGTGGCTACCTGGGCTTCTGGTCAACCACACGTCTCAGTCCCGCTGGCCCTGTTTCTGAACGTTCTAACAGGCAGACTGTGCCAGTCTTATATGACTTCATGAGCCACAGACAACCAGGAAATGGAACTTACAGCATGTTTATTCTCCTCTCCAGATACCTGTTCTGCAATTATGAGCAAACAGGAGGAATAAATCCAGACCAGAATCTGAAATGTGAAAAGATTACTCGTGAGGCGCACCATTGTTTTCTGCCGGAGCTAGCAGCCAGCCTGGCCGCACATTCCTGGGGCGTGAATAATATTGATTGTGATTACACTTCAGTAACTCATCCGTCACCAGCCTGTGAACATTGAATATAACCTAATTAGGAAATGTGAAGGTCCCTTTGCTGGGGATGAGAGCTGCGGAAGCAGGTGTTTACGTGCCTCTCCCGAGATGGGGACTCACTGAGGCACACGCACAGGTTTGGGTCCTGCAGGGCTCCAGAGCAGAGCTCACCCGTCTAGTTCACATTCCTCACATAATCACCAGTAAGCCAGGACCAGACACCTCACATTCCATCCTGTGTTACACTCCCCAGTAAGTGCCCTGCAAAGGAGATCTATCAGGACTGATAAATCAGTCATTTTCAAATGGATGTTAAGGTGTTAGCCAAGCGATTAACTCTCTGCCGAACACATTTTTTTGTTTACTAGTTTTGACCGGCCTCAAATCGGAACTCTGAATTTGTTGACAAATGGCTTCTCATCATTTATTGACTTTTCAGCTTATCTTTCCCTACATAGCTCTTAAAATGAACTCAGGGCGGCATTCTCTCCTCCAAAGGGCAGAGAGTAGGGGACTAAGGATGTCTGTGGGCTTAATGATAAAGGATGAGACAACATCCATACAGTTCCTCTATAGGAAGAAAAAAGTACAGGCTCTTTGCACAAAAGGCACTGCGTCTGAACCCCCGCTGGTCCTTGTCATGCGTGGACTCCCCAGGTACTCCTTGGACACCTGCTGAGTGTCTGCTGTGTGCTAAGCCACCTCGCCTCGTGGTGCCCTGGCGGCCAGCATTTACAGAGTAACTGGTAGGAGCAAAGAGACTTGTGGCCACCGGCAGTGAGAAGGACTCACCTGCTCTGGGAGTGAGCACCTGACCAAGCTGAGCTAACTGATGAGTCAACCTCAATTCTACCGGGAAATGTTTTTGTTTTGTCAAGCCATGCTCTGCTGACTCATCGTGCATTCCTACAGGGTATACACCTTGCCCCGACAATGCGTGTGCTTCAGAGTTAGCCTCCAAGGGCATGGGGTCTTAGGGATGATTGTTTGAATTACTGATTTGTCTTAAAGAATGGTTAAGTCACCCCGGAGTGTCGTGATAGTTTGCCATTTGTTTCCAAGTGTCCTCTGTCCTTATTTCTTAGAACAGGGCTCCCCTTGGGCTCCCATTCTAGGTATTTAGTCTATCTTCCTATAATTTTTAATACTGTGTTCTCTTCCCAAGGGATGGAACCTGGCTTTGCTAAAGACCTCCATTTAATACTGGGACAGTGAATACCACCCACGCTGTTTTGTTCACCAGACTCTGACCACAGGTGAGGACAGCCTGCTACTTTTACCTTTTAACCTGATGTTTGCCTGCGTTGTGTCTGGACGTTACTTAATTCCTTTGATTGCAGGCCCCACCTACGTGTTGGAATTTCTGTGGTCACCCCAGCCCCAACCTGTCTCAGCAGTTTCACCTCTGCTCACAACTCGTCCTGCTGCCATGCCTTACTAAAGAATCATGGCATTTGACAGGGAGGGTATTATCGTCGTTACTACTCTTGCTTCACTGTTAGGGAAACTGAGGCTCAGAAGGATTATATGACTTGGCCAACTAAATGTCTAATATGAGTATACAGCAAAGACAACCCATATCCTAGGTCTCCATCTCTAAATAGTTTGCTCTTTGCCCAGATTCATTGTATTTATTCTAAAAATCTTGAGGGTGGTTTTGAAACATAGATGTGATTTTTTTAAAAAGTGAAACTATACGAATCTAAATGTTTTATTGTCATTATCACTAGCAAGGGGGCTTCCAACAGTTGGCAGTGATGCACATCTTCTGGGTCTATCCAGGTCTTTGAAACAGAAAAGCTGTGCTTCCTGCAGCTGATGAAGTTTGCATGTGGATAGGAGACTACGACAATGACTACAGGTGCCAGGTATGAACTAGTCACTTTTCAAAGTTTATTTCTGGTTATGTAGAATGAAGGCCTCATTTTCCCAAGCAGAGAATATTATAAAAAGTGGTTAGATGCTTGGTTTATCACATGAAGGTTGTTTGAGTAATAATGCAGCTGATGTACATTTCTAGTTCATAAGGTAGCTGAAATAGTGCATATATTATGCCATTGTAACATAACCATTGAGGCCCTGATAATTAAGTAATGTTTATTTTGAGTCCTATAGAACTGTCTCCTGACAACAGTCAATATTGGCTCTAGAGTGCGTAGGGGTGGTTGGGAAATTTTCTGATATTTGATAGCTCAGAAAGCTGATTTGCCCGATGAGAAGTGAGGTGTTCTGAGAGAGAAGTCAGGTGGTTTGAAGAAAATGTGCAGATGTGGAGTAGAAAAAGGGCAGAGAAAGAGAAATTTTAGGAACAAAGAAAAAAAATGGTGTGAGCAGAGGAGTTGGGAAACACCGAGTTATCCGAGGATGAGAAGCAAAATCTGACAAGGAAATGGGAACTAATAAAGGGACTTAGAAAATGTGGATTTCGAAGGCTAGGGATTTATAATGTGAGAGACAGAGATGATTTTGGCAAAAGGTAATTTTGAATGGCTTTGGACAGAGCAAGCTCAGCTTTAGAAAAATGTATTAAAGAAAAGCTACACTAATAAAGCCCATGTAACTTAACCCTAACCGGGCGTAACCAATGGGGCGGCCAGATCAGCCATGGAGTCTCACCGGTGGGGGATAAGGTACAACCCAGGAGAAACATGAAGTCTGAGGACTGATGGGAAAGGGCCCTGCAGGGAAGGTGAATCCAGTAAAATAGAGAAAAAGCAATTCTGCAGAGAATGGCTTCAGTGGAATTTGCACTTCTGTGTTAATCTTTGCTCTATTTCCAATACTAGAATTGGGAGGAAATCTTGACTAGAATAGGATTTGATCCAAGCTAAAGAAAAGCAAGATAAAGAGTAGCAATTAAGTTGATGGCAGTGTTATTCTTAAAGATGCCATAATGGGCTTCTTTGTTGGTTTGTTTGTTTGCAAAAACCTGAAAACAAAAGAATGGGAAAGAAGGATTGATATCTCTTAGTCAATCATGTAAAAAATGCTGTCTGCTTTGTGACCTGAGACACATTCTGCATGCAGATCAGGTCACCTTTAGGGAAATGTTTCTCTTCTTTAAAAGGGATTTTGACTGTACTTGTTCTGGGAGAGATGAATGTGTGTGTTGTTTGGCTGAAGGTCCAAACTGTTGTTCCAGATTGAACAACTCAGTCTTTGGGGGAGACACTGCTGTGAGCTATTACGTCTCATATGGGTTGCCCTAATTGGAAGTAGAAGGTCATATTTTAGGATCAGACCAACCCTCTTAAATAGCAAGAGAAAGTTTCCTAAAGGACATCTGCAAGATGATGGATGAACAATGTTTTTTCTCTGTTTCTGAAGAGGAAGCAAGGCTTGAAACCAGGGGATTCCATTTGAGGCTCTATGTGAAAGATTTAACTTGCTCTTTAATATTTTCCATGGATCCTGAGAACAGTGATGTGTAGGGTCATTTTTTAAAAATTAAATTTGTTGTGGTGACATTGGTCAGTAAAATTGTATAAGTTTCAAGTGTAGAATTCTATACAGAGTCATTTTTTAATGTTAAAATTATTATTTCTATCTCTGAACTCTTGATCAAGTCCAACAGGCTTGTGTTGTTGATGGAATGGGTAAATTAAGGCAGGGGTCCTCAACCCCCAGACCACGGACTGGTCAGTGGGAATCCGACCACACAGCAGGAGGTGAGCAGGAGCGAGGAAGTTGCATCTATATTTATAGCTGCTCCCCATGGGTGATAACCTGAGCTCTGCCTCCTGTCAGATCAGCAGGGGCATTAGATTCTCATAGGAGTGCAAACCCTATTGTGAACTGCGAATGTGAGGGATCTAGGTTGCATGCCTTTCATGAGAATGTAATGCCTGATGATGTGGAGCTGAGGTGGTGATGCTAGCACTGGGGAGCTGCTGCAAGTACAGTAGCACTAGCAGAGAGGTTTGACTGCACAGAGACCATAATAAATCAATTACTTGCAGACTCATATCAAAAACCTATCAGTGATAATAATTACCATATTATAACAATAGAAATTAAGCATGCAATAAATTTAATGCACTTGAATCATCTTGAAACCATGCCCCAACCCACCCCCACGCACCCTGGTCCATGGAAAAATTGTCTTCCATGAAACAGTCCCTGGTGTCAAAAAGGTTGGAGACTGCTGAATTAAGGGATGTAATAATAGAAGAAAATGTTACCTTCTTCTGAGATCACTGTGATAACATCAGAGTTCTAGAAAGATTTAAGTGGAGAACTAGCAGTGAGTAACCAGAGGCCCAAGGTGGAGCTGGTAGAGGCAAGCCATTGTGTTGGACTGCTTCAAGAACAGATAAGAGGGAGTTGGCGCTGTTAGCGCTGCGACCTGGGTTTGATTCCCAGTCAGGGAGCTACCCACATACCAAAAAGCAAAAAAAAAAAGAACTGAAGTGACATTTAATGGTGAAAGTGCCCAATGGGATTACACAATCAAAGCATGGAGGTTTTTCCATTTGCTCTTTCATGAAGATGGAAGAGTGGATTTCTCAGGATCATTGGTGCTAGGGTATATGTGGCTGAGGCTTCCTCAGAAGTGCTGTATGTGTATTCCAGACAGGTTGAGGATGAATGGAGAAGTTGGGAGCCAGGAGGGATCCATCAGAGGACCCCTAACAGAAGCCAGTGGAGAAGCCACGTCAGGAAAGTTTTCCACCTCATCCGTCACTCTGGCGAAGTGGAAAAAATGCATCTATGAAGATGTATGATTTTGCCATGTCTAGGAATTGCCATTTCCATTCACCATTTATGAATATTATTTATTGTGTTTTGCTTTCTATTAATTAAACTTATATTAAAATAATCTTGTGGTGAGAGAGTTGGCAAGAGAAACACAAGTTCTTTATTTCATTACGAGGCAAGTTGGGGCTTGCCTCGCAATGAAATATGAATGTTCCAGTAAAAGTAGAATATTCTATGAATTTAATTACCTAGAGAACTTGTGGAAGGATTTGCTGTGATGGGTGTTATATTTTGATGAGAGATTTATCAGAAGCTGTGGAGGTCTCAAAGGATTTATTTTTGAGATGGGATAGCTGAAGAAGAAAGAGTTAACAGTTTGGGGTGTGGGAAGAGGAAATGGAATCGGGGATAGTGTTATCACTGCAAAATTAGAAGAAGGCTTTGGCAATGCTTCCAACCATATCATATAATTAGGCAGGAGACTTGGTGAGCCAAAGACTGAAAATTTGGCCTTAATCGTATTCGATGTGAAACATTGATTTAAATTTCTGTTTGGATTTTGCTCCATCTATTTCTCTTGCCTTTGAGAATGGAATAATGTATCTTCACGTGTGAGTTCAACTGCATCAAATTCTTTTCTTTTTGTTGAGTAGGGGGAGAAAACCCTAATACAACCCCACAGACCCCATATCTGAGATGATGATTCGTTGCTTTGGAGAGCTTGTCCTCACCTCTAGTACCCACTAACACCCCTGTTTAAGTGGCTTTTATCTCACATACTCTCTCTAATCCTGTGTCTCTATTTGTCTGCAAGACAATGTTATTTGAATGTCTTTATACATTGTATTTAGTTTCTTAAATAAATTTATATAGTTTTCTTTTAATAGTCATATTTCATAGTTTTTATTATTATTATTATTATTGTCAATGGAACCCCTTGACTTTTTCTGGTTCTCTACATCAAAACTTAAGGCCTTTTTGACACCCAACATCCAATCCTTTATCAATTTTGCTAATTCCTTTTTACATAACTTCCTACAGATTTCCCCTATTCAGGTCTTTATTACTCCTAGTTAGACTTTTACAAAAACTAAGATAATTGTTATGTTTTCTATCTCAACCTTATGTAATACATCTTACATCAGTGGCCAGCGAAATCTCCTTCAAACATGGTTTTTCAATTTCATCTGCATATCCTGCTCTGGTTTCAGTTCATGCACTCATTCAGGTTTTTATTTTTTCAAAATTGTTTATCTGCTTGTTACTTGGAAATAGAGCAATACAATCTCTTGCAATCAGACATATCTGTAATGCTTACATATGACTGGGAAATAGAAGAATAATACCAGAATGATGCAGAAGTCATACTAGTTTGTGTTTTCCAATTATTAATATTTTGTGCCACTGAATAATTATATTGTACACTTCGAATACAAAGGACATTATCACAGTTGAATGCAGCAAATCAGTATGGTACACAGTGCCCAGTCACTTCATGATTTGCTCTTCCCTCAGTTTGGCTACATGCTCTGTCTTGGAAGGGTTTTTATCTTGAAAGGGTTTATTATTGGAATGGTTCTTGATCTTTGTGTATTTGCTTTTTAAAATAAATTAAACCCTTTTATTTTGAGGTCATTGTAGACACATGCAGTTGTATACAGTAATAGAGCAAAATTTCATGTGCCATTTACCCAGTTTTTCCTGGTGGGAACATCTTGGAAAACTAAAATACAATAAAATACAGCCAGGATCTTGATGTTGACATAGTGAAGGTATTGAACATTTCTATAGAATCATTCTATTAACTCTTTCCCTAGTCCTAGGTCCCAAAGATTTTCTTTTTTTTTTTTTAAATAAAAGTTTTATACTTTTACATTTGACATTTAAGTTCATTATCCATTTGAGTTAGTTTTAGGTTAGGTGGAAGTTTATGTTATTTATTTCCTTTTTCTTTTCTTTTCTTTTTTTTTTTTTTTTTTTTGCCTAGAGATATTTGCTCTAGCACCATTTGTTGAAAAGGCTTCCTGCATTGAATTGTGTTCATGCCTTCATCAAAAATCAATGGCATATTTTTGCGTGAGCCTATTTCTGGGTTCTCTACTGTGTTCCATTGATCTATGTGTCTATTCCTTTACCAATACCACACAGTCTTGATTACTATAGATATGATTAAATAGCTTAAACTCTGGTAGACTGATTCCTCCCACTTTTTCTTTTTTGAATATTGTTTTGCCTTTTCATACAAATTTAAAAATAATCTATGAAAAACTTGCTGGGATTTTAGTAGAAATTATGTTAAACCCGTATATCAACTGGGGAGTATTGACATCTGTACTATGATGAGTCTTCCAATCCATGAACATGGTGTGTCTCTCCATTTATTTAAGTCTACTTTGATTTCTTTCATCAGCATTTTGTAGTCTTCAGCATACAAGTGCTATACATGCTTTGCTGTATTTACACTAAAGCATATCACTTTTTTGAACGATTGTAAGTGGTATTGTATTTTTAAGTTCTGATTTCTAGGCTTTCCCTTTCCTGGTCCTTTGGGTAAAAAGAGAAGGTTTTATTTGGATCGTTTTCTGTCTACAGCTATTGGCATTTCTGAGATTTCATGTTTCCTCAGCTCCAAATCTGGGATATACATATGTGGTAAAAAGAAAGCCTAAGGAACTCACAATTGTGCTATTTCTTGGGTCCCAAGATACCTAGCTAGCCCCATAATCCCTGTTATATTTTTGTCCATAATTCTGGTAGACATTAGGTTTTCAGCTATATAAATATGTGTGTGTGTGTGTGTGTGCGTTACATTATAGCAGAAAGACTGTTGTATTAAACTTGAACTTGCCCTTTAAAAACTTGTAGTTTAAGGGGTTCTAAATTTCTTCCACACCTAACTTAATATTACGTGGTAAGTTTAGAGAAACAAAGGCAAATTTCTTGGTTGCTAAATATCAATTCCATTTGCCTGTAGTTAATACTTAAAGCTTCATTATTCTTACAAGGTTCCAGGGCACTCTTCTTTTTCTCCCAATAAAAAAGAATTATACCATGTCCCAGGAGGGTTCAAACAGTAAACTGGGATAAGGAATTAATAATATAGTGTGAATGAATTATTAAACCCTTTCCTGATACTTTGCTGTGAGCTGGGTTCTTTTGCGTGGTAGGATGCTAAAAAGAAAAATACAGAGTGCAAGGAGGAGGACTGGTCCAAGATAACAGGTATGATGGCTCACATTCAAGCCTGACCCCTCTGCCTATGGCCTTGTGCCTTTGGGCAAGTTATTTAATCTTCCCATTAAGTAACTTAGTCTCTTCATCTGCAAAGTGGGGATAATAATAGAAGCCATGTGTTCTAATTTTCTAGAGCTACTCTAACAAATTACCACAAATTCAGCTTGAAACAATAGAAATTTATTCTTTCACAGTTCTGGAGGCCAGGAGTCTGACACCAAGGTGTCGGCAAGGCTGTGCTTCCTCCAGAGACTCTAGGACAGGTTTCACCTCGCATCTCTCCCAGCTTCTGGGGGCTGGCAGCACTCCCCGACTGGCGATGGCTCAGTCTCATCTCTCTGCCTTGGTCTTTATGTGCTCTTCTCTGTCTGTAACTTCTTCTCTTCTGTTTGTATGTAATAAGGACACTTGTCATTGCATTTAGGGCCCACCCAGATAATCCAAGTCGATCTCATCTTCAGAGCCTTCAATAATTACATCTGTAAAGACCTTTTATCCAAAAAGATCATAGTCACATTTTCCAGGGACATATCTTTTGGGGCACCATTGTTCGACCCCCACCTCATCCCTTAGGATTATTATGAGGATGAGATCATTTCTTTAAAGTTCTCAGTCTAATGTCAGATGTAGTAGTAAGTGTCCCAGGTTAGATATTATTATTATTATTATTATTATTATTCAGCAGGAGGACTCATGATGTCTGAAGTTGGGTGGATATGAGCACATGAAAGAAGTAGGCTGATGTTTCAGTTACCTATTGCTGTATAACAACAAACACCCTGAAACTCAGTGGCTTAGCACAAGGGCAATTTAACCCATGATTCTGTGGGTTACTTAAGTTGGTTGGTGGTTCTTCTAATTCATCTGATATAGCCGAAGTCGCTTAGTGATTCCATCCATCTTGAGGCTAGACCATCTGTCCAAGATGGTGTCTTATCTTCCAGGTCTCTCTCCACGTGGCCTCTCTTTAGTTCATCCCGAAGTCCAAGTTTTGTTATGACATGGTTGTTACCTTCCAAGAGAAAAAAAGCAGACGCTTCCAGGCCTCCTGGACTTCAGGGCTGGAAGTGGCTTGGCATCACTTCTATGAGATTCTAATGGTCAAAACAAGTGATAAGACTATCCCAGACTTTAAGGGATGATAAACAGATTTTTCTTCATGATGGGAGAAATAACAAGCCCCTTCCTCACCCCAGGGAAAGAAGTGGGGAAGGAATTGATTTGGAGATTGTCTAATACAGTTAACCCCAATTTCAGCTTCATAGATTTGTTTGGTGCAGGGTCCTGCACACTGACCAACTGCTCTCATATTCTAACTTAGATTTGGTCAAGCAAATGAGCTTACTGTTTTCTCAATAGAACTTTAATCTTTCTGCTTTTCCTCATGTCATTTCTTTAACCAGAAATACTGTTTTCCTCTCTCTTAAGCCCTTCATGTTTACTGAAGACAAACCTTAACTTCTGTAGCTGGTTCTCATTAACTTCACCCAGTTCTGACCTTTTAATTTTCTCTCTGAGTTCACTAGACATTTATGTACTCAGTTTGTGTTTAATTAATTTACATTTGCTGAAAGGTTTTTTTTTTTTTTTTAAACTTTGTATTGCCAAATGTTGCAGATGTATTTAGTCAAATCAGATTGTAAATTCATGGGGATATGGGCTTTCCCAGCTTCGCCTCTTCCCAGATCACCTATATCAATTATTTTGCACAAAATAGAAACTATAGTTCAGAAGAGAGTACTTCCAAGTGAAATTAAATCTGAGGCATTTCAAAAAGGCACAGCATATCTAAACAGCAGAGAGGTCAAGAATGCTAGATAAATAGGATATAAATATTTATTAATAGTAAGTGTTAGTTACTGTTGAATGAGTAAATGGATGCCTACATGCCTGGAGGCCACTAGGACTTGGCAAATCCATTTTCAGTGGAAATTATTCTGGTGCATCAAATATTTATTAAGCACCTAATATGTTTCTGTCACTCTACTAGATCCATAGATGGAAATTAAAAAAAAAAAAAAGTAAAGAATGTAGTCTCTGACCTGCAGGAAAATGGATCCAGAAAAGGTGTACACGCACTCATACAGCTGATAGAAACCAAGTGCAGGGTAGTTACTGGGAGAGCACAGGGGAGGTATTGAGCTTGGCATGATCACTCAGGAAATAGCTCCTAGATAAGATGACATTAATCAAAGCCTAATGTGTAAGAGACAACCAGGCAAAAGAGTGAGGTAAAGTTAGAACGGGCATTTCAGGCAAAGAGAATGAAGAAAAGCACAGGAGTTTTTTAGCATGCGTGCAGTGGAGGACAAGATGTTTAAAGCCTAACATGGGAGGCAGCCGTTTTGAGGTGATAAGAATGGAGGAGTGGTAGATAGAAATAGATGAAAGAGAGTCTATTTTTCCCTGAAAAGGAGCTCAGCCAGACTTGGGAGAGTTACTGGACCAGGCTGAGGAATAACATGATCAACTCTGTGTTAGACAGGTCCCTCTGATAGCTGGATGAAGGCGGGGCTTCCTGAGTGAATTTAAAGCAGCAAAAGTGATCAGGGAGAAGATGGCCGAGGCATTCACCTGGACTTTGAAAATAGAAACACAGAAGAAGAAATGGCTTAGAGCAGAGGCCCCCAACTCTGGTGCCACACACCAGTATCAGTCCTTGGCCTGCTAACAACCAGACCGCACAGCAGGAGGTGATTAGCTGGATGAGCAAGTGAAACGTCATCTATATTTACAGCCACTCCCCACCCCTGGTGTTACTGCCTGAGCTCCGTCCGCCTCCTGTCAGATCAGCAGCAGCATGAGATTCTCCTAGGAACACGAACCCTATTGTGAACTGCACATGCAAGGGATCTCAGTTGCATACTTCTTATGAGACTCTAATGCCTCATGATCTGAGGTGGAGCTGAGGTGGTGATGCTAGTGCTGGGGAGCAGCTGCAAATACAGATTAACATTAGCAGAGAGGCTTGACTGCACAGAAACCATAATAAATCAAGTTTTTGTAGACTCATATCAAAACCCTATCAGTGAGTGGCATGTGACAATTAAGCTGCATTGGTGGTAGGCTTTATAGTTGCAAGTGAGTTGTATAATTATTTCATTATATATTACAATGTGAAAAAATAATAGTAGAAATGAAGTGCACAATAAATGTAATGCACTTAAGTCATCCTGAAACCATCCCCCTCAACTTTAACCCCAAGTCCATGGAAAAATTGTCTTTCATGAAACCTGTCTTTGGTGCCAAAAACGTTGGGAACTGCTGGCTTAGAGAACTATTTAGTAGAAAAAGTGGGCAGGACTTGGTGAGTAATAGAATGAGGAGGATGAAAAAGAAAGATGAGTCTAGGTTGATCCTTAGATTCCTGGCTTAGCTGACTGAGTAACTTCTGTGTCACTGTGTCATGGAGGCAGAGGGAAGAGAATGGATGTTATAATGGTGATGACAGGTTCAATTTTTTCCTTGCTGAGTCTGAGGTACCTATTGGGATATTCAAGTGGATATCAAAATGCCTGAACATGGAGAAGGGTACTTGGGAAAGCCATGTCCTTGGAGAGCCTGGTTTCCCTTAAGGTCAGGAAGTAGAAGGAGCATCTATAAGGAGGTCGAAGACATAGGATGGCTGAGTTATCATGGAAATGCAGTTCCAGAGGGCACAGTTAATAGCTATTGGGCAGAAGTGGGTTAAGAATAGTTGGATAGAGACAAGAGGCTTAATGTCCTATGAGATGATGTGTGGGAAGGTCAGTGGAGCATTGGTGGCTTTTGTGTGTGTGTATGTGTGACTAAGTTGAATTCCTCAACCCAATGCCATCATGGGGGTGGGGTTTACCCTCCACCCCCACCCCCCACACACCAGCAACATTTTAAAAATTTCAACTCAATTTTGACACTATTTGCCTAGAGATAGCATCAGATTCCACAGGTTAAGGGTTCAGTACTACAAGACTGCCCTCTACCCCCACACACTTTAGATGCCAAATGCAAGCCCAGGTGCTTCTGACTGACAAGTCACAGATTAGTGGTTCCAATGACCCCCACCAACTCATAATGTCACTCATATATCCAGGTTGTTACCTGTAGTTCTGACGGACTGGCTACAAATTAGAAGTTTCCACAACTCCCTCTTTGGGCTCAATTTATTTGCTAGACTGGCTCACAGAACTAAAAGAAGCATCTTACTTATTAGATCACTGGTTTATTATAGAAGAATGTAACTCAGG
Organism: Lyroderma lyra; assembly: GCA_004026885.1. Taxonomy (NCBI): domain Eukaryota; kingdom Metazoa; phylum Chordata; class Mammalia; order Chiroptera; family Megadermatidae; genus Lyroderma; species Lyroderma lyra. The sequence goes on from PVJL010003152.1 coordinate 148,625, forward strand.
AAATGCCAAATGAAAGAGATGCATGGGACAAGGTATGTGGGAAGGAGTGTGGAACTTCCATGCCGTCTTCAGGCATGCCATTCTCCCAGGATCTCCATGTTTTCACAAAGTGAGAAGCTCTCTAAAGCTTGTCTTCTTGGGTTTTTATGAAGGCCTTCATTATTTAGGTATGGTTGATTAAATCATTGGCCATTGGCCATTAATTCAACCTTCAGTCCCTCACCCCTCTCCTGAGATTGAGGGGTGAGACTGAAAGTTTCAACCCTCTAATTTCATGGTTGGTTCTCCTGGCAACCCACCCCCATTCTTAGCTGCTTCCAAGTCACCTCATTCACATAACAAAGGACATCTTTATCATTGTCACTTAGGTGAGCAAGGAACTGGATAAAGACCAAATATTTCATAAATCACAATATCACAGTGACCAAGAAAAATATAGCTTTCAGGCTTGGTAGGGTCAGCTGACCTTAAGAATTCCCCATGGAACTTAGGATGTAAGGCGGGGCAGCTCCCGGCAGAGCTAATTAATATTGGTTGTGATTTTAGCTTCATGTGACAATGGTGTCAGTGTGGCCCCCAGCTGATGGCCCCTATGAACTTTACAAGCTCCGATGAGTGGAAACCAGATTGGTAAAGAAATAGCTCCAAGATTTCTGTACATATGATTTTATCTAAACGTATACATCAACCAGGAAGTTAGCTAGTGGATACTCACTTAATTAATCAGAATATTTCAAATTTACTGCTACATTGGTAAGAGACAAAGTAGGAAAAAATAGGAAAGTCAGGAGAACAAATAAATGCTAAGAACCATGTAAGTTAAATTGACCTTCACTGCCTGCCAACCTCTATGGATGACGAGCATCACCTCCGCTTTTCAGCTTAGACCTCAAAACAATGGTTCCTAATGACAGGCATTTCCTTGCATTTATGGACTGGTTTCTACTTCAGATCCATCTTTCACCTCCTTCCCCATATTTCTGAGCCAAATCCATAGCTCCCTTAAAAACAAAACAAAACAAAAACAAAAACAATGATCTCTATTGGCCTCTCCTGGCCTGGCTTATTTTACTTCCACAGAAATTGTGTATCTTAATCATTCTCTCCTGTGAAATAGCCTTGCTTGTGAGGGTACTGGGGATCTGAGTCTAACAGAGTAACTATCTCACCCAAAGCTGCTAAGATACTGTCATCAAGTCCTATGCAAAAGTAAAAGTCTAGAAAGAAGCAGGGACCAGAGACAGTTATTCATGTCACTCTTCAAGGTAAAATGAGTCAAGACAGATAATGAAAGCTGGTGTATGAGGGACTGGACTTAGAAGGCCCGGTAGGCCCGGATGAGGGACAGGCATTGCTGGCCAGCTGGCTTCTACATGTTCTGCATGGTGCTTGAGCATGCTGCTGGCCTCTTTAAAAGGACGTTGGATGGGGCTAAGAACCTGGCTTGAGAGTCACTCTCCCCTACTCAAAAAAACCTTCATTGACGTCCAATGTCTATGGAGAAAGTTCAACCTCTTTAACCTGGTGTGATGATTGTGTTCAGGTCTCACTATCTTCAGGACTAAAATGGTCACATTTCCTTTAATGATCAGTCATGATGATATGCTTAATGGTAGGCAGTTCTGCTTGCTCCCAGACTCCCGGCCTCTTGGAGCCACACCCCCTCCTTTCCCAATCTCAGGCCCACTCTTTAAATCTTCATTTTCTGTCACTGCCTCTTCTCAGAGTAAATAATAGGGAATGACCTCAAAAGATACAGTCCTGCTTTCCCCTGGATTCAGTTTCATTCCAGGGGTGCATTGCATTACAATTTAGTTTTAATTTGCCCACAGAGCTTAACAATTTATGATAATACTTTCTGCATCTCTCATACCCATTTCTGTAAACTCACACGTAATCATAGACTCTCAGAACTGGAAAGTACCCTAGAGATTACTAAGTCAAACTTTCTGGTATTTTTAAATAAAGAGGTAGAAAAGTTAAGTGACTTGCCTAGATGATAATTCCTTAGGAATAGAGTCAGTGTTTAATTCAGGTTTCCTGATTTCCATTTCAAAATGCTTCCCTTATACAATCCAGTGTTTTATTAATTAGGCAATGGGCAATTTAAAAGGAATGTGTTGGTGAATAAAATGTCCAGCTTTATGAACTGAATAATTGTCCCTTTATTTATCTCTTTTGGAAGATTTAATTTTCATATATTAGATGCCTAATGACAAGATACACCCATATTTGATGAAGTATATAATTTTTGAATGAGCTTAAGCAAATGTAGGTTATTTAGCTACTCTTTCTACTGCCCACCCGTGTGAGTTCTGAGGCCTCTGGGAATGGACTTCAGAGTTGTGGGGTCTCAGGATGGAAGGGGGCAAGTATGAGTGAGAAGTTTTACTTTTTTGCATGTGTCTGCTCCACTGATCTGAAGGTCACATAAAGCAGGGTCTGTGTTCTAGTTATCCCCATGTAACCAAAGCCTTCCACAATGCCCAGGTCAGAATAAGTCCTTGAGAAGCGTTGTTACCGGCTTCAGGCGCAGCTTGCCACTTCCAAAAATTGAGAGACAAGGTTGGTGGAAAGAAAAGTAGGTTTATTCAAAATGCCAGCATTCTGGGAGGACGGTGCACTCCTATCCAAAGGCTATCGCCCTGATCCTAGCATGGCCAAAAGGTTTTATAGATACCTAAGAAAAGACAAAACAAAGAAAAGGGGGAGGGGGCCCAGCAATTCCTGGATGATTTGAAAAAGAAAAGAAGGTGTTTCCCAGAGTCTAGTTGGTTTCAGGGATGAGGGCGGGGTGTTATGTAGATGTTTCCTTGAGCAAACACATTAAGGCTGGTCTGCATAGCAAGCAGTCATTGAAACTGCATCCAGGAAGGAAACAAAAAAAGGTTTTAAAAGGTTTTAAGCTAAATTACATTGTTGAATCAAACTAAACTTAGGGTGTTAGATCCTGAAAACAGAGACTAGAGTGTCACCCTTACAGTATGTGTTGGACAAAGAATGGCTGAAAGAATTTTCCCTTTACCACAAACAGAAATGATGGCACAGGAAACGAGCATGAGGTGGTCAGGTATGTACTGAGCTGGTGAGGTGGGATGCAGGGGATTGAAGAAAGGAGATGTTTCATGTTTAGTTCTCTATTGTATAACAAACTACCACAAAGCTTAATCGCTTAAAACAACAATAATTTACTATTTCTAATGCTCCTCTGGATGACGACTTAGCTGGGTGGTCCTTCTGCTACAGATGATGTTGACTGGGGTCACTCACAGGCAGCGCTTCCAAGATGATCTCGTTCATCAGGCCCTCTTTTGGTGGGACCTCAGATATCATCCAGTGATTTATTCTGAGTTTCTAAATGGTGCCTTAAATGTAGAACTGCCAGTTCTTGAGACCTAAGCCTGGCCAGGTGTTGCTTCCATTTCATTCTATTGATCAAAGCAAGTCACAAGGCCTGCTCAGCTCAAAGAGAGGGAAAATAGACTCCACTTCTTAATGGGCATGGTGACATGCGCATATAGGAGTGGGAGGAATTGTTACAGCTTTATTTGCAGACAAACTACGACAAGGAAGAAGAAAGGCTATCTATACCTGAGTGCCTTGACTGACTATGTCACCAGTAGCTACATGTAATAGGCAAGTGTCTATCTTGAAGGCATATGTGGCTGTCAAGACTATTAAGGAGGCAAATAAGCTGAAATATGACTTGCTCAGATTATCAAGAAGGCTGCTATGCATGCTTTATCACCCTAGGACTCTCAATCAAGAAATGCCTTACCCTGAACACTACTGTTGGCACCCAATGGAGATTTTCAAGACATTTGCTCAGAGGGTGAGAGTATAATAAAGATACTCAGTTACTGCAACTTTTCTTTAGAGAGTGCTGAGGCTTTAAGTGAAAGCAGTAAATTTTCCTCTTCTGCAATAATGAGAAACCCTCAAACCATTTATGTAGCATAATTCAGAAGTTATAAGACAGTTTACAATGAAGCATTTTTATGAGCAATCAAATGTGGCAGTCAAAAGATTTTCCTCTTTTCTTCTTTAAAACGCTAAGACTTCCAGCTACTCTGTGAACCAAGGACACAAAGGAATGGAACATGCAGGGGAAAGAATGGAACCATGTGGCTTCTTTTACAAGCACTGCTGTTTGCTAGCTCGTGATCACCCAGCTGCTCTCTGCCTCGGTTTCCTTACGTTTCACGTGGGTATAATACAGTGAGGGCGGCCTCGCCTGGCCCTTCTGAGCACTGAGAAGTGCCCTGAGTGTTTCGATCTCGGTGAATGACTAGGTACATACATAATAAAATACCTGTCAGTCTCTAAAGTAAATATTATTAGTTTCTTTGTAGAGGCTTTATTTTTTTCAATTACAAATGTCATACATGAATATAAGCTAATTGTAAACATTTCAGAAATATATAAGGCAAAAAACCCCCCAAAACAAAAAAGAGAGCCATTTTTACATCCCAGTTCTCACTCCATCTGTCTCTCTCCCCAGAGGTAACCACATCTACATTTGGTATGCGTTCTTACAGATCATTTCTATACTTTTAGAATGCACGCAAACATAGATACCTACAGTTTATACACAAAAGCATCTATTAATGTGGATTTCCATGCAATTTGTAGACAGCTTCTTCAGAAATCAATGACATATTTTTTTAATGACATTTTTTTTTATGTTTCCAAAAGTAACTTGACTGAGATACTTTTCTGCAAATCTCATGCATATAAATTGTTTTTCTCACTTTTACTGCTTATTTAAATTGTTAAAGAGAAAAGCACATGATACCAAACCTCAATTTAATACCTGATCTAACTGCAATTTCAACCTTTCCCAGAAACATAATCTTAATCATGTGGAATTTTCCTGGTCTATACCAACGATGTAATCTGTCAAGTGGGCCTTCTCCAACCACCCACTCCTTAGAAAGAAGAGCCAACTGGCATAATAAAAGCCCTTCCTTGTTCTCTGGCCCACCCGAAAAAGATGTCTGAGGTCCCAAAATAATCCTTTATTTTTCTGTTGTGAATAGCTCCTTTGCCCACCCTTCTACCTATAAAACCTTCCATTTTGTACAAACCCTCGAGGCCCTGCTAGGTGGAATGCTGCCCAATTCATGAATCACTAATAAAGCCAATTAGATCTTCAATAAGAATGTATTGTATTTTACTAGATTGTAGGCACCTTTGTAAGAGTTCTTTAAAACCTTTGAAAATGAGATTTGAAAGACATAAACTTATCAAATGTTATTTGCTTTGCTTCCCTTTCCCTTTCCTTGACTGCTTCATTTTTTTTCTGAAAAAAACTCTCAAACTTAAAGCACCAAGCGACTACACCCTTCCCTTTGCCGTCAATACTTTCCTGGGTCATTCCAAGTTCAGAGGGTGACTTTTACCCCAGATACTCCTTTCTCAGACACAAATCTAAATCTACCTTTGAATTCCTCCTACATTCTTTCACAGTTCCCTCAGGGAAATCTCCACTCTTTGGGTCCTCCCTAATTTAGTCACTTGGCTAAAATATATGGCCCCAGGCTTGACTTGCTCGTGATAAATCTGCATCAATGAAAAAGTCCATGTGCCAATTTACTCATGCTAAAGTGTTTCTCACATGCCTCTCTGTGCCAGACACCATGGACCACCCAGTTATTGGAGCATGTGTTAGGGGGCCCTGGCCCAGTTTAGGGATCATGGAAGGCTTCTCTGAGGAAGTGTTGACCTAAGGTCTGAGAGAGAAGGAGGAAGAGGTAACTAAGTGAAGTGTGTGGTGTGATCAGGGCGGGAGGGGAGATCTGATGAGATTTGCATTTTGCTACAATAATTCTGACTTTATATTAAAAAAAAAAACAAGTTGGAGGGGTGCAAACATGTTGCAAGAAGACAAGTTCAAAAGATTCAGGTAAAAATAGTAGTTTATGAGCATAAACTGCCTCTGATAATCTTGAAATGACACAGACATTCCCTTTAAAATCTTAAATGTTCATTTATCACCTAATCCTCTGACAATTAAATCCAGTTCAAACATTAAGTATTATTGAAGATAAAAATCTGAAAGAACTATTTTTCAGTCATGATGATTCATATTATATCCAGAATGTTTCTACTATTTTTGGTATAAACCTATGACAGCCCTGCTGGAGTCCTGGCTGGAAGGTGAAGAGAGAAGGTCTGATGAGGCAAGGAAGGGTGGATACAGATTCCATCTTTAAGTCCCCCCCCCCACGCATTCATTATTTTCCTGCCCCTACTGCTCTAGTTTTTCCCAATTGCATTCAAAATCATTTATTCATGATCCAGATTTTTAATACGGTCATAATTATCAATAAATACTCAGGATCCATTTGCTGAGGAGGTAGTAATAAAAACTAAGATAAAATTTAAAAAGGCAATATGAGCCAGAATCACCAAGGCGCATGATTTGACACTGTCAGAAGCATATAAAAATCAGGAACATATTTCATTCTTGTCCTCAACAAAATGCTCAGCGGAGCAATGTTAAATATCGTAGAGATGAGCAGATGCTCACAAACACAAATCAGCTATTGCCATTTAAGGATTGTCTCTGAGAAAGGGATTCTGTCATCTAAAAATTTAGTGAATCTGATTTAATCCACACTTTAAAATATTTGAAAATAAACCCTACCAAAGAATACTGAGCATGGAGACTGTCTAGGTGACATTGTTAAAATAAATCTTCATTCCCTTTTGTTTCAGGGGATGCTGATTTCTATTTTATTTTATTTTTATACTTTGGTTTGATGTATTTATATTTTCAGCCTCTACTTTTGTTTTCTTTGCTGTGGTATTTCTGGATATCACTTTTTCAGAATGCTTGAATAACCCGTGATAGTTGTTTTGTTTGTTTGTTTGTTTGTTTTAGAAACAGATTTCAAAAATGATGGGAAGATTTTAGGTTGTTGAATGATTCTACTTGAAAACATACCCTCTATTAAGTTTGGAGAATGATAAGAAAAAGTGAAAACAGACCCAGAAACAAGATGTTATGGATGAGTAGCAAACAGTTTTGTTTACAGAGAGAAATGGACAGTTTTCTGTGCTTTCCGTAGATGTGGCTAACTGGGAATTAATCCATCCCTAGTCTTTCTTGACACAGAGGTGGCTAGTCCTAACTGGGGGAAAAAATTAGGTTGAAGCTATTACACACAAGAATCCATAGTCTGAGTTTCTTGTTGAAACATGGAACGGAAATGGGAGATAAAAAGAATTTGCTTTGGAGATTAGATTGATAGATGATATATATGGACATATGGACTCTATCAATCTTAAAGAATAAATACAAATCTATATAAAAGTATCTCTATTTCTTTCTATGTCTATATTTAGATGGTCATAGTAAACACTGTGGTTGGATGCTTTTCGCCATTATTGTGGTTCTCAAGAAAAAGATTGGCTTAGAGTTGTTGTGGTAGGCTGAATAATGATCCCCAAAGAAGTCCACATCCTAATCATTGGAACCCGTGAATATTACCTTATTTGGCAACTTTGCAGATGTGGTCAGGTGAAACATTTTGAGGTGAGAAGATTATTCTGGATTACCAAGTGGGCTCTCAAAACACAGGGTCTTTATAAAAGTAATGCAGGAAGAGTTGGAATGAGAGACAAAGTGATGTGACAAAAGAAGCAGAAGGATGGAGAGAAAAAGAGTTGCAGATGCTCACTTCGAAAAGGGGCCATGAGCCAAGATGTATGCTGCCTTTGAATGCTGGGAAGGGCCAGGAAATGGATTCTCGCCTGGAGCCTCCAGAAGGATTATAGCCCTGTGGGCTCATTTTAGACTTGTGACCTTCAGAACTGTAAGATAATAAATTTGTGTTGTTTCAAGCCTCTACGTTTGTGGTAGTTTGTGATAGCAGCTATAAGAACACACTACAGTTGTGGTTGGAAAGGACATGTTGGAGTTTGCCCACAACTACTTCTCTCTGGGTGGTCCCTCTGTGGAGAATCATAGCCCCAGTCCTTCACGAGCTGGAGCTTTGAAGGGAGACCCTGAAGATCCTCAGAGGAGGGCTCCCCAGTGCTGTCCGTGGAGACTTGCAGGCAGGTGCCTTGTCTTTGACTTCACCAGCAAGCAAACTGTATCTAGCCCTGTACCCTCTTTTGAACATACCTGGGATTTGGTGGGAGCCAAGGAAGAGAGGGAGAAGCCCACCCCCACACATGGCAAGTGGTAGATTGTCAGCTGTGGTTTTCCTGGAAGGCTCTTAAATGGCTTTCAGAACATTTTTTGTTGGGGCCCTACATTCTTTGGCAGGGCTGTCATGACCCAAGGGGTGTGGCTGACAACCCACATCCTCTGGGGTGTTTTGTGGGCTGCTCTGCAGCATGGCATAGGACTCTTGGCTTGAGAGACCTGTTTCCTTCTCAACCTATTACTCAGGAAGTGTTTGGCCCTTTTCTGTTTATCCTTGAAATAAAAAGGTCTCCCCAATCTCTCCCTGTGAAAAGGAGTGTGTGCCTAAGTTCTGGCAAACTGTTATTTAGAGTCCATAAACCTGCTGAAAGATCACCCCAAGTCTCAAAGCCCCCAAACAAAAGGCAATATCTCACTTTCTCCTCAAGCAATGATTCAACCACCATGGTCGGACAAGAGGCCATTATCCTATTTTGTAACCTCTTGCTTGCTTCTCTGTGCTCCCATATAGAGCCATAATCAATAGCCGTATTAAAGCACTTGTTCTACTATTTTGGAATCATTGGCTCCGCCCTCTTCCAAATCCATTCATTCTTCAGTACTGGAACCCTGTCTAACAGAGCTTGGTATTCCCAGAGATTAGCATGGTGCTTGGCACATTATAGGTAATTGATGATGTTTTTTGATGAACAAATTTTGCCCTCTGTAGTTATTTATGTAGTTGATACCCACCAGATGTTACTTTTTGAAAAACTGAAGTACAATTTATATATAATCCATCAAAAAGGATTAATATTCAATTCGATGACTTTGACAATTGAGTAAATGATGGCAATCGACTACATCAAGTGAGGGGCAATTATTGTTTATGTGTTTTTTCACCATGAATTAATTTTGCCTATTTTTGGATGACATATAAATGGACCCATGCAGCAGATACAGGGTCCGGCAGAAGTACGCTTGGACTTGAGTTATGATTTTATTACAAAATCCTAAGCATGTATGAATAGGATTTTGTAATAAAAGATTTGGTACAGATTACCAGCTCATATAAAGGGGCATTATTTGTGTAACCATAAGCATGTATGGTTATGATTTTGTAATAAAATTGTAACTCAAATCTGGGTGTTACATCTGCTGGACCCTATACTTTTTTTGTCTAGTTTCTTTACTTTGCATAAATGGAAGTCCTGAGTCACCCATGTTTTGCATTATCAGTAGTTTTTATTTTTATTTATAATTAATATTCTAATTTATGAATATACTACAATATGTTTACCCATTTTTCTGTTGATGGACATTTGGGTGGTTTCCTGTTTGGGACTATTATGAATAATGCTTCTTTATAATTCTTACACAAGTCTCTTTGTGGACATATGTTTTCATTTTTGGGGGGCAATACTGGGTATGAAATTCCTGAGTCATTGGATTGGTTAAATTTGTAAGAAACTGACAAAGTGTTTCCCTAAGTTGTGTCTTTCTCCATTCTTACTAATGTGTTAGAGAGTTCTTGGTGTCCACATCTCCATCAACTTTTGGTATTGTCATACTTTATATTTTACCCATTTTAATGGATGTAAAATGATATCTCATTATGATTTTAATTTGCATATCTGTGATGACTAATGATGTTGAGAACATTTTTATTAATAAGTGCTATTATTGGCCAATATCTTCTTTTGTGAAATGGCTGCACCAATTTTTGCCCACATAAAAAAATTAGAATGTTTGTCTCTTTATTATTAATTTAGAAGAGTTATTTTTATATACTGGACTCAAAACTGGCTTGTTTATTCCTTTTATTAACGGTGTCTTTTGATATTAGGAAATTTTTATTTTGATGAAATCCAAATATCATTTTAATAGTGTGTTTTGTGTCCTAAGTAATCTTTGCCTATCTCAAGGTTGTTAAGATATTATTTTATGTTTTCTACTAGAAACTTTATAGTTCTAGATTATGTTTTGTTATACAATACATTTCAAACTAATCTTATTGTGTAGAATGAGATACAGCTAGCCAATTTCATGGCTATCCAATTGTTCTAGTAATTAATAAGTCTTCCTTTCTTTATTGAATTATCTTGTCACATTAGTCAAAAATCAATTGACCCTATAGGTTTGGGTGTATTTGTGGATTCTTTTCTATTGATATTTGCCTACCCTCATTTCAATACCATAATATCTTAATTTATCTAGCATTAATTCAGTTTTGAAACCAAGTCTGGTTTCAAAAGAATAAGTCTTCCAACTTTATGCTTTTTCAAACTTATTTTGGCATTTGCATATCAGTTTTAGAGTCAGTTTGTCAATTTCTTTTAAAAAGCCTGCTGGAATTTTGATAAGGATTTTATCAAACCATAAATAAATCAGGAGAGATTGGCTATCTTAATGACATTGAGTCTTCCAATCATAAACATACTATGTCTCTATTTAGTCTGGTCTACTTGAATTTCTCACAAGAATGTTTTATAATTCTTATTGTAGAGGAAATACATATTTTTCATTAGATTTTTGCTAAGTATTTTATATTTTTTATATTATTGCAAATGGTATTTTTAAAAATTTGTTTTCAGCTATTTATGGTTGATATATAAAAATAGAATTGATTTTTATATGTTGACCCTGCTAAATTTTCTCAATAGTTCCCAAAGGTGTTTTGTATATTCCATAGGACTTTCTATGTAAACCATCATGTCACCTACAAAGGATAACAATTTCATACTTTGCTGCTTCTTCTTGCTTAAATTTCCTCTAACGCTCCATTGCTATGTTCAGTACCTACCTGGAGCTGTACTTTCTCAATCTATTCACATGCTTTAGTTCTATGTTTTCTTCATATTTTTCTAAAGTTATTATAGTCCATAGGTAAAGGATAGAAAATGCTCTGAGCATCTGTGACCAAACATGATGTCTACTCATGTGACCCAGGCAGGATACTGCTGATTTTTGTACTGTGGAGGAGCCTTTCTTGGTCCTGATGACACCCTTCTCATCAAATTGAACAGAGCCTAGAAGCAACATGCTGAAGTAGGGACTACTCAGAGCAGTAGAAAAGTAATAGGACAGACCACATATACTGAAAGGGAAGCCAGCCCTCTGCATCCCCTAACTTGGAGAAGAATTTTGCTGGTACATGAGAAGGCAACAAAATTCCTCCCCAATGTGATTGACCAATTCTCTGAACTTGGAGCAAAGCTCAAATCTCATGCAAAGGTGCAAGACTGGCGTGAGAAAATAAATTTTGGGGGATTCAGAATAGTAACAGTGCGATGTGGACATCCCAAGCAGATGCCAAAATGAAGACAATCCTTTGTATCTCACCAATTCTTAGTGATGAGAATTAGAAGTATGTTATTAGGAACCCACTAAAAATTTATAGTTTGCTTAAAACAATCATGTCTAGCTTTAATTAAATAATATATAGTTCTCATTCTACAGTGGAGATTGAGGCATTTTTCTACTATCTCTTTCTATTGCTTTCGTAAGTTCCCAACTTATGGATTCTCTGTGTTGCAATATGCACTGGTATTGGGCTTAGGGTGCCTAGAGATGCAAAACCATGTGAAGAGCAATAAGCTGCTTTAATAAGACTTTCCTCTGTCAGGGTGTGGTGCTCATTAGACTTTGACACCCTTCCTGCCCAAATGTTCCTTCATTTCCGGTTACAAAGTAGTGCAACGCCTCCTGTAATAGGCACTTTAATAATAGAGCTGCCTCCAATGGAGGCTCACAACACGCTCCAGAACCACAGTTGTCATGGGGCGTGTGTTACTTTGAAGCTGTAGGTAGCCCCTGTCCCCCCAAAAGCTTGAGAGCTCATTGCTGAACAAGAGGAACTCACCGACTATACCCAGACACCAAGCTGCAGTGGGGACTGAGCAGTGGCAGTCACCAGCGGGGAGGCACATCTTGCCTTTAAACCAAGAACCAAAGTCTGCCCACAGTGACAAGTACTAAAATCTGGAGAAGCCAATGTTCTTTTGGATTCGTAATCCCTTGTAAAAAAAGGGCAAATGACGGTCGCATGAATATAAGGGCTGACCTCAGTGTCTCAGGCTGAAAATCACTGAGAAAGAGAACTGTGTCTCCCCTCAGATCTATTTTCCTTCCTGGTCTGTTCGGTTTCCTCTTTTTCTCACCAGCGTTCCCCGCTCTTGTTTTCTGCTCTCTTTGTCCATGTATGATGATTCGTTCAGAGTAAAGTGTAGGAAACATCAGTCATTCTTCCCACTTCCTTTCTTCCCTTATTGCTAGCCCATTCCTATCTCACACGTGACAGTGACACCTTCCCAGATAGTGACGAGGTCCCTCCTAGAATACAGTCTACCATGGCAGTGGCCCCTTGGGAGGGTTAAAGAAGAACATGTCATGGCCTGATGATGCTTTTCACTGAGGTTTGACTATAGGCTCTTCTGACTGGTGTAACCTTACAGGCTAACCCAGGAAAGACTTGTCATTGTAGACATTTAAGAAATAGTAATTGGAACAATTGAAAAATTAGACAGCCTTTACAACACTTTGCAGACACAGGTAATATTATTTGGGCACTACCACCCAGTTGTAAAATTCCGAGGCACCTGTGGTATATAAAGAGGTAGTTTCCATCCGGAGAGAACACTTAGAGCTCACACCTTGTATTTCCATGTTGGGGAGTCTCTGTTAGAGAAACAATCTGGCCTCTGCTCCCAGTTGAGGCACAGAAGAACGGAGGTACATGTGACACCTCTGCCTCTGTGTTCTCTTGTTTCAGAGCCGCCCTCCTGTAGAGTCCTCTGTTTGCTTTTGTGGCCACAGTGTAAGTGGAGTATGGCAGGCAGGCTGTGACAGTACCTTGGAGGCGGCAGTTGCCCAGGGCTGTTGGTTTCTGTGACATAGAGGATAGATCTGCCCAATTCAGGGGCAGTGGCTCCTTTACCAGGCTGTTCTGTGCCCAACTCCCATTCTGCAAACAGCACAGTCTCTGGGAATGCGGGTATTTTGGTATTTCCTATCTGAATTCTGTATCTACTTCTAGGTTGGTTCTGAGCTCAGGAAAGGGATAAAATGGTATGTATTGACTCATGCCTTAAATGCCAAAGTTCCTTTAGGCTTACTCTAGTAAGGTTATGGGAATGATGGTCAGACTAAGCTTGACCTTCTTGATAAAGCCACCCATGGAAGGAATTCTCCCTCTGACCCCACCTCTTCCCAGTAAACAGCATGTTTTGAAGACAGTGAACTTGGGCCACTTCTGAAACGAAGGCAATCAGGACAACTTATTGGGCTGTCTGATTTTGGGATACTTGCTTAACTGTAATGTTTTTAATTTAATGGGTTCCTTGGTCATTATTGCCCTTGTTTTGTTTTGTTGCAAGCAAGAGAAGAGAGAATGTAAAAATGACAGCATTAGTTTATGAGTATTCTACCAGAAAATCAAAGTATGTTTCATAATTCATCTCATTTATAACAGGTAAGAAATTCTGAAACTCTGGCTTTTTAAAGTAAGTTTTTTAGTCAACAAATATTTATTGAGTGCTGTGTAGAAACTTTTCTATAGCTAGGGCTACAATGATGAGCAAAACCAGATTTAAAACTCTGACCCCTAGGGGGGTTCCCTGGTGGTGTAGTGGCTGGGCTTTGGCACCACTGTGGCCTGGGCTCAATCCCTGCTCAGGGAACCAACCAAAACAAAACAAAAAAAATTAGTATAAAAATCTGACCCCATGAAACATTTACTGTAGAAGAGACTGGCCTTAGCAGTCACCAAAAATGAATGTGAAGATGTCTGTCTTTCATTTCCTGATGTCCCTGGCCAGATTGAGCTCATCTGTTATTCTGTGGATCTCATAGGAGGCCCCCAAAACCACTTACTCTATTGCCTTTATAAAGATTAAGCACTATAATCTCATGCACGTGTTTTCTAGAACTAGCTAGCATTGGGCTAAATTTTTAAATATATCATTGCTATGCTTTATAATATAGATTCAAATCTGTAACAGGAAATCTACCATATTTAAGATACTATCAATTGTAAGACTGTTATTTTATATGCTACTATGAAAACAAAAATTTGTCAATTAAACTGACATGTCAATAAATTTAAGACATAGCCTGAGATTAGAGATATTGCAATGTGAAAAAAATAATCCAGCACCCCTCAGAGAGTGGACTCTGGACCAAAATCACTAGTATCACCTGAAAATTTGTTAAGAATGCAAATTATTCAGCCTCACCACATACCTCTGGGGACAGGAGCCACGCAATCTGGGTTTAACAAGCCTTCCAGTTGAACCTGATGCATGATAAAAGTTTCAGAACCACTGAAATGGTGCATTTTAGCATATCTGGAATATGATATTTCAAAAGAAATTTCATAGGTTCAGTCATCTCAGCAAACATTTATTGAAAACCTATGGCATGGAAGGCAGCATGCTACATGCACAATTTACACACAGAGTTGAACTGGACTTGTTGCCAACCAGGAGTTTACAGTCTAGAAGCAGATTTGTCATTTTAGAAGTAAAGGATCAGACCCAATGTGATGAGTGCTGTGACCAAGCTGCCCTCAATGGTCTAGGGGAAGAAGAGGTAACTTGTAACTTGAACATTGGTGAGTATCAAGATGAAGGTGGCATTGAAAATTGGGCCTTGAAGGATGTGCAGGATTAGTTTCAGAACCAAGAGGCCTAGAAGTCTCTATACTATGTATTTTGGCTCCAAGTAGTGGCAGCAGAGGCATCATTCAATTTTGCTGTCACAGAGAGTCTTGAGCCAATCTCATTTGCATTGTACACATCAATTTTTGGCCACAAAAATTTAAAGCACAGAATATTTGTGCTTAAAAGATAAGTTTAAAGTGATAAGGATAAAGGAAAACCATTTTTAAAAAACCCAGTAGCAGGGTAATGGCCACCTTGGACTATAGTCTATTCTATATATTAATTTAATTCTTTACATTATTTTCACTTGCAGAGCACTTTGGACCATGTTTGTGATGCCAGCACCTTTATGTAGGAGAGGTACAGCCTTTGTGTTTACTGGAGGTGACAACTACTCACCCAGGACGTGTTAAGACTCTTCCACAAGGAGAGGAGTTATTAATGTGAGAACTGCAAAAGGTGTTTAGAGTTAGAGCTGTTCCCAGGGGTTTCCAGGACAGTCATACACACACACACCTATTTCCAAAGGGAAATTTAAGAGACAAAGAAAAAGCAAAGCTCTGACAAAAGGTGATTTTATCCAAGTCTTCTGAATGCTTCCTTTAGCCACAAACACTTCTTCTTTTCAATTTTGATTGAACATTAGCCCCTGACTTTTTAGCTCTCATCTCTGTTTTGCCAACCTGATAGAATTGCATGATGTATTCATAGAATAGGATAGGATACAAAATACAAAGGTAGGCTCTCCGGGACTCTGGAGGCTTTGGAAGAGCAGTCTCCCTCAATCCCTTCTCGGTAAATCTCGGCGCATCAGTGCAATAGAGCCAGCCTCTCCTACCCACTGTTCTTCCACCTGAAACCTAAAGAATCCTTATGTTAGAAAATGGGACCTCAGTGGACCAAAAGAGGTATGAATTACAAACCAAGGATAGAGCCTTCTTGTCTGAAACAAGACTGTGTTTTGAAAAGTCATGGATTCCTGTTTTCCTGCTTGTGGTGTCATTCTCAACTCACTAGGAATAACTCTCTAAAGACATATTTAACATGCCAGTTGATGTATTTGAGCTGTATGTGGCATGCCATGGGAAGATTACAATCTAAGGCTCTCATATTACTTGCTTCTGCCTGTGAACACGCAGCAGACAAGAAAACATAAGATTTCAACATGGTAGACTGGTTTTACCTTGGGGGAAAGTGGAAGCAAGCAGGGGTCTGCAATCTCAGCTTTGGATATTTAGGGGAAAGTGTGCATATTCAGAAATAGCTCTGCCAAATCGAGTATACTGCTTTTTCAGATGCAGTGACATTTCACAATGAACAAGCCAAATGTCTGTAAGAAAGGCAATATTCACAAGTATTATTTTGATTCAAAACTGAACAGGGGCTTTGTAAGGCTTCTCTAGGCATCCTGGGGCTGGAGGAGGAGGTTAGTAATAATTGGTGAAGAGCTGTATCTGCCAGGCTGGATTTGCATTCAGACGTGCTTGGGTTTGAGTCTCAGCTCCTCCGTTTACTCAAGACTTGGAAAAGTTGCTTCATGTCATCTGTGAAATGGGGATAATGATGCTGGCTTGTAGGGTTGTTAGAGTTGCTTTTGAGGAGCAAATATACTGGGGTGCCAAAAAAAAAAAAAAAGGTATACACATGTTAAGAAACCTGATCTATGTATTAGATATGGTAACCACTTTGAGCACCTCTTGTAATTGCAGAAGTCAAACGTGACTCGTATTCATCTTTGGTATCAGTATATATTGAGTATTAGAATTTTAATACAGTTTTTCCTTTCTTAAAATGTGTATGCATTTTTTTGGTACCCTCTGTAGTGGTATATTCCCACTGGATGGTGTTTGGAAAGTATCCAGACATGTAATATGAAACATAGAGGCATTTATGCTGGACTTTTTCTGGACAGCCTTGTGGGCATCACACTCACTTAAAAACAGAGCACCTCTTTTCTTAGCAGAGAACAGACTCGACAATCATGAGAAGCTTAAACAGTAGGGAAGCAATACCAAGAGGTAGGGCAGAGAGTTAAAAACAGCGGAGAGCACACGGTATTCTCTTTGCGAGTCTGTTGAAGGAGGTCCTTCTCCATAACACTGATGTAGGAAGTCAAGGCCAAGTCAATGCCCACAGAAGGGCACATGCATGACCCTCATCAACAAGCTCTCAATCACAGATCCCTGCTTGTCATGAATGTGTTGTTAAGTGAATTCCCTGGGAAGAAACTCGTAAACACCTATGACTTTTGGGAAGGCAAAAAGAAAGGTGAATTGTTGACCACGGTGGCCAGGAGGTGAGGAGATGGTGCCATGTGCTTGCAAAGAAAAAATAAGTACAAATTTTCCAAACCACTCATCTGTGTTGCATGTGTCAAACTGGCACGTCATTTGGCACGTAATTGCACAGCATCGATGCTTTCATATGAATTATGAAAGTATATAAAAATCTGATTGCAACGTGGGTAACCAGTATTGGCTGATTAGCTGACCATTAATTGTTCACAACAAGAGTGAGAGCTGTGATGAGGAGGGTGTCTACGTCACCCTGATTTCCACTCTCTCAGGGGGGATCACCACCGTGCATTTCTCTGCCCGGAGAAGCATCGTTCTGATCAGATGTATCTTTTAAAATCACAAAACTTGGCGTGCCTTTGAGCCACTTGGTTCGTTTACCCCCTCAACTGGGCCACCGAAACCTCTGAACCAAGTTTTTGTTTATTTGTTTGTTGTTTTTTCCAGGCGAGAGCCTAGAATTGAGAATGCAAGAAAAAAAAAACCCCACAGAAATAAAGCAACCAGGTGCCTCGTTGGGAATCTGATCTGGTCTATGAATGTGGACTAAAAAAGCAAAGAACAAAAAACAAGAACTATATGCTTAATTACACATCTAAACTTAGTCCGTGAATTTGCATGTGTAAGTAATCAGGGAAACATTTGCTTAGAAATGTGTTCCATTTCCTCTGTTTGTTCTAAATCAAATTACTGAGCAGCAAATCGGGTTCTGAAATACTTTTAAAAATGTGTTCTAGAACCCTACCACTTTAGCCTGGGACCTTGTCAGATCTCATGACCTGACTACTTTAGACATAATGAGGACTCTTTTGGGGTGTCTGCCAATGACAGTCAAGGGCACGGGTCAAAGTACGTCAAGTGCCTTCTGTGTGAGGCCCCTTTCCCTCACTCTGCACCCAGCAGGACCCAGATCTCCTCTACGCGACTGTCTCTCTTTTTGGTGACTATACTCAGGACATTCAGTAGGCACACAGAAGGGGCATTATGAAGGACCAGGGACAGGGCCTGATAGAGTACCACCTGTCTCCATTCATTTATTTATTCATTTAAATGTTTTAAAGTGCCTGCTAATACCCATATTGTAAATGCATGAAAAATCATAGTCCCTGCTTTTAAGATCGTAACAGTCCAAAGAGAAATTTTACACAGATAATGACAATACACTGTGATGGGTGCTATTAAATGGGGGTGGGGAGATTGAATTATTGGGTCCAATTCCTTGCTTCCCTGTAGCTTTACTGTGATAGAGTCACACTTTCCACGGCTGCATAGTGGGTGGACTGTACTTCCCTGGCCTTGGTTCTGGGTTTGGCCATGTGCCTCGCTTTGGCTTCAATGGGACCCTGACAGAAGATTCAAGTGGGTTTGAGTTCTTGAGTTCATGCATTGTGATGTGAAAAACACCCCCTGGGGAGCTACTGCCCCTCAGAATGAGACACGGAGCGAGGTCTGTCCCAGACAACCTGCAGACGGATGAGTGAGACACAGCTGCCTATTGCTGGATCCCACTGAGATTCTGCGTCTGTTTGGGTGCGCAGCGAGAGCTCACCGACATACCTGCTCCAATGCGGGTGAATCTAGGAGGGACTCCAAATCCAGGTGCGAAGGGCTGGGGAGGTTCCTGAGAGATGGCGAGGGCTAAGCCAAGACCTGAGGATGTGTGTGTGTGTGTGTGTGTGTGGTGTGTGTGCGCACGCGTGTGTGCGTGGTGTGTGTGTGTGCATGTGCATGTATGCGCACGTGCATGTGCGTGTGTGTGTGAGCGTGTGCGTGTGTGTGTGCTGTGTGTACTGTGTGTGCGTGCGTGCATGCGCGTGCGCGTGTGCGCGCGTGTGTGC